>ML260629.1:0-59130 GCA_005239495.1 Nicotiana undulata | reverse complement strand
AGTGCACGACATCACCCTTCGTGCTTTTACTCTCATCCTCACCAAAACAAGTGCACGACATCACCCTTCGTGATTTTACTCTCATCCTCACCAAAACAAGTGTACGGCATCACCCTTCGTGCTTTTACTCTCATCCTCACAATAAATAAATAGAAACGGCACGTCATTATCCTTCGTGCTTTTAATATCATATCATGGCACGTCATCACCCTTCGTGCTTTTACACTCTCATCCTCACAATAAATAAATAAATACACGACATCACCCTTCGTGCTTTACACTCTTCCTCACCCAAACAATATCGACAATAGAAGTTTGGCAAGGAAGAAATCAACAACATGAACCATACTGTAACGACCCCAAATCCTAACAGGCCGGGATGGCGCCTATCGTGGAACTAGGCTAGCCAACCATCACACAACTACCCATTCGTTCAATTATGATACTTCACAATTAAATTATAAGTAGCAACATAACAAAATAATAATGTATTTAAATCTTAACGCCCCAATAATAGTCTAAACAAAACCTCCCAAGACTGGAGCCAATAGTCATGAGCATCTAAGAACAAATAAATCTAACACTGCTAAAACTATAATATGCCTCTGAATCCAATGCTAAAACTAAATAAGGAAGGGAAGTGGAGAAGCTGTGGACGCTAGACAACTACCTAGAAATCCCGTGAACTGCTGCTAACGAACAAGGCAACTACTGCTCCAATTCGGTACCTGGATCTGTGCACAAAGGCACAGGGAGTCTTTATGAGTACGCCAACTCAGTAGTAATGAAAATAAATCACAGTCTGAGAATTATAAAACACACAGTACAGATACACCAATTCACAAACGCCAGTAAAATACCAAGTCACCAGATAGTATTCATCAAATACATGAGTTCAAAAATCAGTTTTCAGAAATCCTTTGAAACAAGTGTAATATCAGTATATCTCAGTAAAATTCTCAGTAAATTAAACCAGTTTGAAAACGAAGTAAATCATAGTTCGAAAACTCAGTAAAATCATCATAATCTTCCCCTCGGGCCAAAATCATTTCTCGTAACAGTTGCCCCCCAGGCATTCTCTCAATCACTCAGTAACAGCCCCTCGGGCAATAATCATCACTCAGTATCAGCCCCGCGGGCAATAATCATCACTCAATAGGTACCTGCGGTCACTGGGGTTGTGTACAGACTCCGGAGGGGCTCCTACAGCCCAAGCGCTATAACAACATAAGGCCTGAAAGCCTCCTCACAATATAGGCCTGAAAGCCTCCCTCATATAAGGCCTGAAAGCCTCCTCACACTATAGGCCTGAAAGCCTCACTCAGTCAGACACTCTCAATTTGCCCTTAGGCCATAAATATACCGGGTTCTTGACCCAAACAAAGTTTCATTTTTTGATAAATAGTATCAAAATACTCAGAGTGTCAAAACAATTTATCAGGAAAAAGACTGAGTGTAAAATCATAACATATCAGTGTGGAAAATATAGTAAACACATCCCCCAAGGGGTAAACAGGTCGGCACTAGGCCCCAAACATGGCTTACAGCCCAAATCATATCATAATATAATAATACTAATTAAGCATAGGCTTAAAAGTCGGTTTTGCAAGTCAATAGTCGCCTAAGTAAGGAGNTCAACTTCCGGATGCTCAAAATCTACCAAGTTCAGATTTTTATCATCAAATTATGCTCAAGGAATAAATTCCAATTGAAAAATATCGAATTTAGCTCAAAAATCCGAATTCGGTCAAAACCCGACCCCAAGCCTGCATCCCGAAAACCAGAAATATTTATACCAAAATGTTATTCGTCCTATCACGAGTCCGTACATATAAAGAACACCAAAATCGGAGTTCGTTTGACCCCTCAAATCGACCCCTAAAGGTCTCATAATCTCTAGCCCTAAACCCACCTTTTTCTACTGATTTTCTTGAATTTAATACTGAGATAATGTTCTATAATCACCTATAAACGAGTTTTAATGATCAAAATACTTACCTCTATGAAGAACACTGATTCCCCTCTTCAAAAATCGCCTCAAGATTCCGTACAAACATGGTGTAAAAGGGGTTTAGGTCGCGGAAGGGTTTATTTAAATATGCCCAGTTATTTACTCTCTGCGATCGCGGTCAATGGCACGCGATCGCACAATGTTTCTCCCTTTGACCTCTGCGATCGCAGACCAAGGCACGCGATCGCACAGTGCATTTCTCTAGCCGACCCGACGCGCCCCAAACTCCCTACACAATCGCACCTTGGCACACACGATCGCACTGACCCCACTCTCCTTTCTCCGCGATCGCAAGGCTTTGCTCACGATCGCACAGCACAACCTGAGCCTGCCCAAAATTAACTCTCCGCGATCACATTACTTCCCCCGCAATCAGAGTGAAGGAAAATGTTGTGCACAAAAACCAGCAATGTGTTTAGGTCCAAATGAGTCCGTTAATGACCCAAAATTAATCCCGAGCCCCTCGGGACCCCAACCAACTATACCAACACATCAAATATGATCATTCAAACTTAGTTACACTCTGAAAACACTAAATATAACCTCAAAACACCAAAATCACACCGGATTCAAGCCTAAGAACTTTGAATTTTTTCTAAAATCCACCAATGATGCCGAAACTATTCAAAACAACTCCGATTGACCTGAAATTTTGCAGGCATATCCAAAATGACATTACAAACCTGTTCCAACTTCCGGAATTCCATTCCGACCCCGATAGTCTATTTTTCACTGCCGACCGGAAATCACCAAAAACTAACTTTCGCCAATTCTAGCCTAATTCTACACCGGACATCACAAAAATATTCTGGACACACTGCGAAGTCCAAATCACCTAACGAAGCTATTCGAGCCATAAAATACGCATTCCGAGGATGTTTACCAATAAGTCAACTCTCAGCTGACTTTTTCAACATTAAGGCTATTTTTTTAAATACTGAGTGGCTAGATTCTCATTATAATCACTTCGATTGCAAACCAACCAACTCTAACATATCAATAACGGTATAATCAATCTGTAGCAATTCAATAATAGTAATTATAATGCAGATTCTACGTAATGACAGACCGGGACGTTACATTCTCCCCCTCTTAAATAAACGTTCGTCCTCGAACGAGTCTAGAAACATACCCGGAGTCTCAAACAAGTGAGGATATTTGCTCTGCATCTCCCTCTCGGTCTCCCAAGTAGCCTCCTCCATTGGCTGACCTCTCCACTACACCTTCACTGATGCTATCTCCTTAGATCTCAACTTTCTGACCTCACGAGCCAAAATAGCTACTGGCTCCACCTCATATGACATATCACACTCAAGCTGAACGGTACTGAAGTCTAAAACATGAGGCGGGTCACCAACATATTTCCGGAACATCGACACGTGAAATACCGGATGAACACTCGATAGGCTGGGTGGCAAGGCAAGTCTATAAGCCACCTCTCCAACCTTCTGAAGCACCTCAAAAAGACCAATAAATCGAGGACTCAACTTTCCTCTCTTTCCGAACCTCATAACACCCTTCATGGGTGATACCTTCAGCAGTACCTTATCACCTTCCATAAATGACACATCCCGGACCTTCCAGTCCGCATAACTCTTCTGCCTAGACTGCGCCGTGCGAAGTCGCTCCTGAATCAACTTCACCTTCTCCAACACATCCTGAATCAAATCCGTGCCTAATAACTTAGCCTCACCAGGCTCGAACCAACCAACCGGAGATCTACACCTCCTACCATATAAAGCTTCATACGGGGCCATCTGAATACTGGACTGATAGCTGTTATTATATGCAAACTCCGCTAGTGGTAGAAACTGGTCCCATGAACCACCAAAATCAATCACACAACCTCGGAACATATCCTCCAATATCTGAATAGTCCGTTCTGACTGCCCGTCGGTCTGAGGGTGAAATGCAGTGCTCAACTCTACATCAGTACCCATACCTTTCTGTACGACCCTCCAAAACTGAGATGTGAACTGTGTACCTCTGTCAGAAATGATAGAAACCGGAACTCCATGCAATCGGACAATCTCCTTAATGTAAATACCAGCTAACCGCTCTGAAATATAAGTAGTACTAATAAGAATGAAATGCGTAGACTTGGTCAATCAATCCAGAATGACCCAAATAACATCAAAACCCTTCGAAGTCCGTTGACGCCCCACTACAAAATCCATAGTAATTCTCTCCCATTTCCACTCTGGAATATCTAACCTCTGAAGCAAACCACCTGGTCTCTGGTGCTCGTACTTGACTTGCTGGAAGTTGAGACACCGTTCTACATACTCAACAATATCTCTCTTTATCCGCCTCCACCAATACTGTTGTCTCAAATCCTGATACATCTTCGCGGCACCCGGATGGATAGAATACCGCGAACTGTGAGCCTCTGCTAGTAACAACTCTCGAATCCCTTCCACATTGGGCACGCAAATACGGCCCTGCATCCTCATAACTCCATCATCACCAATAGTCACATCTCTGGCATCACCCCGACGAACTCTATCCTGAAGAACTAACAAGTGTCGATCATCATACTGGCGAGCTTTAATCTGATCATAGAGAGAAGACCGGGAAGCCATGCTAGCTACCACCCGTGGAGGATCTGACAAATCCAATCTCACCAATTGACCTGCTAAAGCCTGAACATCAAGGGCTAAAGGTCGCTCTGCTGCTGAAAGGTAAGCTAGACTTCCCAAACTCTCAGCTATGCGACTCAAGGCATCGACCACCACATTGGCCTTCCCCGGATGATACAAAATTGTCAAGTCATAGTCCTTGAGAAGCTCCAACCATCTCCTTTGTCACAAATTCAAATCCTTCTGCCTCAGCAGATACTACAAGCTATGATGATCAGTGAAAATCTCACACTGTACCCCATACAAGTAATGACGCCAAATCTTTAAGGCATGAACAATAGCAGCTAACTCACGATCGTGCACTGGATAGTTCTTCTCGTGCACCTTCAACTATCTAGATGCGTAGGCAATTACCCTACTGTCCTGCATCAATACCGCTCCCAATCCAACTATGGAAGCATCACAATAGACTGTATAAGAACCCGAACCAGTAGGCAACAATAATACCGGAGTTGTGGTCAATGCTGACTTGAGCTTCTGAAAGCTCTCCTCACATTCATCGGACCATCTGAATAAAACACCCTTCTGTGTCAATCTGGTCAAAGGCGAAGCAATAGAAGAGAATCCTTCCACAAAGCAACGGTAGTAACCCGCCAAACCGAGGAAACTCCGAATCTCTGTGGCTGAAGACGGTCTGAGCCAACTCTACACCGCCTCAATCTTCTTCGGATCAAACTGAATACCCTCACTAGACACCACGTGCCCCAAGAAAGCTACTAAACCAAGCCAAAACTGACACTTGGAAATTTTTGCATAAAGCTTCTCCTCCCGCAATCTCTGTAACACCATCCTCAAATGCTGAGCATGCTCTTCCTGGCTACGGGAATAAACCAGGATGTCATCAATGAACGCAATGACGAATGAATCAAGGTAAGGCTAGAACACACTATTCATCAATTGAATGAACGCAGCTGGGGCATTTGTCAACCCAAATGACATAACCAGGAATTCATAATGACCATATCTGGTCCTGAAAGCCGTCTTCAGAATGTCAGAATCCCGAATCTTTAGCTGATGGTACCCCGGCCTCAAGTCGATCTTGGATAACACCTTAGCTCCCTGAAGCTGATCAAATAAGTCATCAATACGAGGCAAAGGATAACGGTTCTTCACCGTAACCTTATTCAGTTGTCTATAATCAATACACATGCGCATGGAGCCATCTTTCTTTTTCGCAAACAACACCGGTGCACCCCAAGGTGACACACTAAGCCGAATGAACCCCTTATCTAAGAGTTCCTGAAGCTGCCCCTTCAATTCTTTCAACTCCGTTGGTGCCATGCGGTAGGGTGAAATAGAGATAGGCTGAGTGTCTGGCACCAAGTCAATACCAAAATCAATATCCCTGCTAGGTGGCATGCCTGGCAGGTCTGCAGGGAATACATCCGGAAAATCACGGACTATGAGAACAGAATCAATAGACGGAGTCTCACTACTAACATCCCTCACAAAAGCAAGATAAGATTCACAACCTTTCTCAACCATACGCTGAGCCTTTAAATAAGAAATCACTCTGCTAGGTACATGCTCTATAGACCCCCTCCACTTAACTCTCGGAACTCCGGGCATAGCTAAGGTCACGGTCTTAGCGTGACAATCAAGAATGGCATGACAGGGGGATAACCAATCCATGCCTAGAATTACATCAAAATTGACCATACTGAGTAACATCAAGTCCACTCGGGTCTCCAGAACCCCAATAGATATAAGACACGACCGATACACACGGTCCACAATAATAGTATCGCCCATCGGAGTCGAAACATGAATAGACGTAACTAAAGACTCACACGGCATATTTAGAAAATGAGCAAAATAGGATGAGACATAAGAGTAAGTCGAACCATCAAATAAAGCCAAAGCATCACTGTGAAAAACTGAGATAGTACCTGTAATCACCGCATCTGACGCCATAGCATCAGGCCTAGCCGAAAGTTCATAAATACGCGGCTAGCCTCCACCTGCTCGACCTCCCCCTCTAGGATGGCCTCTAGCTTCCTGACCACCACCCCTAGCGGCCTGGGTAGATGGTGAAGTGATTGGGGCTGAAGCTGAGGGTTGGACCCTCTGTTGAGATGAACTACTAGGACGACGGGGATACTGCCTCCACCCATGTCCAAACTCTCCACACTCATAACAACCACCTAAATTCGGAGATGAAAACTAACGAGAACCTCTGTCACCCTGATGACCACCAGACGAAACATGCATAGAAGAGCCCTGATAAGATGATGCTCGGGCAGAGCTCTGAGCTGGGAGGGCATTAAAAGATGAACGTCTCTGATGAGAATTGCGAGGACCTTGCCCCGAAGATACACCAATGTAAGCTGGGCGAACTGGCTATGGAGGTCTAAATGGACGACCTCTGTTGTGCTGAAACTGCCCTCTAGAAGGGGCACCACTGAAGTTACCTGATCCCCAAGGCCTATTGATCTTCCCCTCCTCACGATCCTGCCTATGAACCGACTCAATGTCCCAAGCAATGTCAACAACCTGCTCAAATGTAGATCCAAACACTCTCTCTCTGGTCATCAAGATCCGAAGCTGATAAGTAAGAACATCTACAAACCTCCTAATCCTCTCCCTGTCAGTAGGGACAATCTCAGAAGCATGTTTGGCCAACTCGGAGAATCTCATATCGTACTGAGTAACTGACAACTCTCCGTGATGCAACTGCTCAAACTGCCTGCGCTGGTCCTCTCTATGGGACTGAGGAACATACTTCTCTAAAAAGATCGTGGAGAACTGCTGCCAAGTGAGTGGTGCTGAACCAACCAGACTACGCCTCTCGAATGACTCCCATCAAGTAAAAGCAGCACCAGCAAACTGAAAAGTAACAAACGAGACCCCACTGGTCTCCAAAGTACCCGCAGTATGTAGTATTCTCTGGCATTTATCAAGAAAACCTTGGGCATCCTCGCCCTCTGTGCCACTGAAAGTCGGAGGCTTAAGTCTGCTGAACCTCTCCAGTCTATGCTGCTCATCCTCGGGCATAGCTGGAACCACAAAATCCTGGACTGGGATAACCGGCTGGGCTGGGTCTACCCCCGGTGTCTGAATACCCTGTACAACCTGCTCAGGTGTCCGGGCAGCTGGAGTCTGATTGCCTCCCCCGGCCTGAGCTGCAGTGGCAGTAGTGGACATAGCAACTGCCTAATCTAAACTGGAACACACCGTCAATATCTGAGCCAGAGTCTCTTGAAGACTCAGAATAACAATAGGAACTGCCGGTGCCTGAGCCTGTTCCGCTGGAGCACCATCGGCAGGAACCTCATCCTGAATGATAGGGGGATCGTATGGTACTACCCCGGCTTCTACCTGGGCTGGTTCCTTAGCTCTACCACGGCCTCAACCTCTTGTGGGTCTAGCTGGTATCTGGTCACCCTGATCGGTATTGCGTGTCCTCACCATCTGTGAGAGAATGAAACAACGTAAGTTTAGATTTCAAGAATCAATAGATTGGCATGAAGGAATTAAAGAAAAATAGAGATGCTTCCTAAAAGTTCTGCAGCCTCTCAAAGATAAGTACAGATGTCTCCGTACCGATCCACAAGACTCTACTGAACCTGCTCATGACCGTTGAGTCCTATGTAACTTAGAGCTCTGATACCAACTTGTCACGATCCCAAATCCTAACAAGCCGTGATGGCGCCTATCGTGGAACCAGGCTAGCCAACCATTAGACAACTACCCATTTGTTCAATTATGATACTTCACAATTAAATGATAAGTAGCAACATAACAAAATAATAATGTATTTAAATCTTAACGCCCCAATAATAGTCTAAACAAAACCTAAAAAAAACCTCCCAAGACTGGAGTCAATAGTCAGGAGCATCTAAGAACAAATAAATCTAACTCTGCTAAAACTATAATATGCCTCTGAATCCAATGCTAAAATTAAATAAGGAAGGGAAATGGAGAAGCTGTGGATGCTGGACAGCTACGTCGAAATCCCGTGAACTGCTGCTAACGAACAAGGCAGCTACTGCTCCAATTCGGTACCTGGATCTGTGCACAGAGGCACAGGGAGTCTTTATGAGTGCGCCAACTCAATAGTAATGAAAATAAATCACAGTCTAAGAATTATAAAACACACAGTACAGATACACAAATTCACAAACGCCAGTAAAACACCAAGTCACCAGATAGTATTTATCAAATACATGAGTTCAAAAATCAGTTTCCAGAAATCCTTTGAAACAAGTGTAATATCAGTATATCTCAGTAAAATTAAACTAGTTTGAAAACAAAGTAAATCATAGTCCGAAAACTCAGTAAAATCATCATAATCTGCCCCTCGGGCCAAAATTATTTCTCGTAACAGTTTCCCCTCAGGCATTCTCTCAATCACTCAGTAACAACCCCGCGAGCAATAATCATCACTCAGTATCAGCCCCGCGGGCAATAATCATCACTCAATAGGTACCTGCGCTCACTGGGGTGTGTACAGACTCCGGAGGGGCTCCTATATCCCAAACGCTATAACAACATAAGGCCTGAAAAGCCTCCTCAAAATATAGGCCTGAAAGCCTCCCTCATATAAGGCCTCAAATCCTCCTCACAATATAGGACTGAAAGCCTCCCTCATATAAGGCCTGAAAGCCTCCTCACAATATAGGCCTGAAAGCCTCCCTCATATAAGTCCTGAAAGCCTCCTCACAATATATGCCTGAAAGCCTCACTCAATCAGACACTCTCAATTTTCCCTTAGGCCATAAATATATTGGGTTCTCGACCCAAAACAAAGTTTCATTTTTCAATAAATAGTATCAAAATACTCAGAGTGTCAAAATAATTTATCAGGAAAAAGACTGAGTGTAAAACCATAACATATCAGTGTGGAAAATATAGTAAACACATCCCCCAAGGGATAAACTGGTCGGCACTAGGCCCCAAACATGGCTTACGACCCAAATCATATCATAATATTATAATACTAATTCATCATAGGCTTAAAAGTCGGTTTCGCAACTCAATAGTCGCCTTAGTAAGGATTATATCTCCAAAGTTTCAACCTTTGCATTTCAAAACCCGTGAAAGGGTGCATAGTCCGGGGTTTCATACCCTCAGGACAGGATTTAAAGACATTGCTTACCTCAAACTAGCCCGAAATTACTTCGCAATGCGTTTGCCTTTCGAATCAACTTCCGGATGCTCCAAATCTACCAAGTTCAGATTTTTATCATCAGATTATGCTCAAGGAGTAAATTCCAATTGAAAAATATCGAATTTAGCTCAAAAATCCGAATTCGGTCAAAACCCGATCTTCGGGACCGCATCCCGAAACTCAGAAATTTTTATACCAAAATGTTCTTCGTCCTCTCACGAGTCCGTACATATAAAGAACACCAAAATCGGAGTTCGTTTGACCCCTCAAATCGACCCCTAAAGGTCTCATAATCTCAACCCCTAAACCCACCCTTTTCTACTGATTTCCATGAATTTAATACTGAGATTATGTTCTATAATCACCCATAAACGAGTTTTAATGATCAAAATACTTACCTTTATGAAGAACACTGATTTCCCTCTTCAAAAATTTCCTCAAGAGCTCTTTGTCCGTATAAAAATGATGTAAAAAGGGTTTAGGTTGCGGAAGGGTTTATTTAAATATGCCCTGTTATTTACTCTCCGCGATCGCAGTCAATGGCACGCGATCGCACAGTGTTTCTCCCTTTGACCTCTGCGATCGCAGATCAAGGCACGCGACCGCACAGTGCATTTCTCCAGCCGACCCCACGCGCCCCAAACTCCCTACGCGATCGCACTGACCCCACTCTCCCTTCTCCGCAATCGCAGGCCATTTCTCGCGATTGCACAGCACAACCTGAGCCTGCCCAAAATTAACTCTCCGTGATCGTATTACTTCCCCCGCGATCGCAATGAAGGAAATTGCTGTGCACAAAAACCAGCATTGTGTTTAGGTCCAAATGAGTCCGTTAATGACCCGAAATCAATCCCGAGCCCCTCGGGACCCCAACCAACTATACCAACACATCACATATGATCATTCAAACTTAGTTGCCTTCTCAAAACACTAAATATAACTTCAAAACACCAAAATCACACCGGATTCAAGCCTAAGAACTTTGAAATTTTTCTAAAATCCACCAACGATGCCGAAACTATTCAAAACAATTTCGATTGAGTCTGAAATTTTGTAGGCATATCCAAAATGACATTACGAACCTGTTCCAACTTCTGAAATTCCATTCCGACCCCGATAGCCTATTTTTCACTGCCGACCGGAAATTGCCAAAAACTAACTTTCGCCAATTCAAGCCTAATTGTACACCGGACATCACAAAAATAGTCCGGACACACTCCTTAGTCCCAAATCACCTAACGAAGCTATTCAAGCCATAAAATCCACATTCTGAGGTCGTTTACCAATAAGTCAACTCTCAGCTGACTTTTCCAACTTTAAGGCTATTTTTAAAGACTGAGTGGCTAAATTCTCATTATAATCACTTCGATTTCAAGCCTACCAAATCTAACACATCAATAACGGTATAATAAATCTGTAGCAATTCAATAACAGTAATTATAATGCAGATTCTACGTAACGACAGATCGGGTCGTTACACATAACAATGAATCACAACATCCCGGCAAGAGAACAACAATAAGAATATCACCGTCCCGGCAAGGGACACAGCTATAACCAATCTTACTCAAGTACATAACTTAAAAAAATATTCCTCAACCGAACCAAATACTCTACAGTATTCACAATCAATAATTTCCATCAAATGAACAACTACCAAAGTGAAGTTTAATCCATAACACAGTAAATATCACTGCAAATCATATAATTCATAATATCCGACTCACGGGCATGCTTGAAAACAACATATAGGTACTCGTCACCTCACCTATACGTTGAACATGGAATAAACACATAGCAATAAGACTCAACACCTATTCCCTCAAGCTAAGGTTAGGCCAAACACTTACCTCGACTTCCATGACCAAAATCATGCCTCAGTTATCGCTTTTCCTTTTGAACTCGACTCGAAATCAATTGTATCTAGACATAATTGACTCAATAACATCAATAAACACTAAATAATTCGATTCCAATGCTTAATTATAGACTTTCTAACATTCTTCCCAAAAATCCAAAAATCGACACTTGGCCTGCTTGGTCAAAACACGAGGTTCGGACCAAAACCCGATCACCCATTCACCCACGAGCCCGCATATGTAATTAATTTTGAAATCCGACCCCAAAACGAGGTCTAATTCCCAATTAATCAAAAAGCCCTAACTTTACCCAAATCCTTAATTTTCTACCCTTAAACTCATGTTTTAAGCCTAGAAATCTAATGGGTGTTGATAAATATTGAAGAAAATAAGTCTAAGATTACATACATATGAAGTTGTGGTGAAGGTTTCTTCCAAAAATTGCCTAAGATGGGGTGAAGAAGAAGGAGTTATGAAAATTGGGTTAAATCCCGTAATGCATTCTGTTTTTAACCAAAAATTTAACTGGGCGAAATTACTCATCGCGTTCGCGAGACCTTGGATGCGTTCGCGAAGGTTTGACTTACTTTACCTATGTGTTCGCGAGCTTGGGGCCGCGTTCGCACAGGGTTAAAGCTACCCAGTTCCCCAGCCCCTCATTTACTCTACGCGTTCATGATCCTGTGGACGCGTTCGTGTGAGGCCCGTCGCGTTCGCGTAGAGCATTTCCCCCAAGCTCCGCGTTCGCGTAGGTATAATTTGTCCCCAGCCTAGCTTGTACATCGCGTTCGCGTGAGTTGTACTGCAAACGCGAAGAACAAACCACTGGACACCAAATACAGAACTTTGACACCAGATTTTTGAGTCTAAACACACCCCGACGCCTACCCGAAACTCACCCGAGCCCTTGAGGCTCCAAACCAAATATGCACACAACCTAAAAAACATCCTACAGACTTATTCGTGTAATCAAATCTCCAAAATAACATCATAATCAACGAATTTAACCCCAAAATCCATGAAAATTTCCAAAACTTCTTAAACATCAAACTTTGCATTTATGGGTCCGTATCACATCAAATGACTTCCGTTTCATACCAAACTTTACAAACATGTTATAATTATTAAATCGAACCTGTACCGGGCTCCGGAACCATGATACGGGCCCGATACCACAGATTTCACATATAATTAAACTTTCAATATCCTTTATATTTTTAGAAAATATTTCTTTCAAACATTCATTTCTCGGGCTTGGGACCTCGGAATTCGATTCCGGGCATACGCCCAAGTCCCATAATTTTTCACGGACCCTCCAGGAGCGTCAAATCATGGGTCCGGGTCTGTTTACCAAAAACTTTTACCAAAGTCAAATTAAATGCAATTTTCAAAACAAAATTATCATTTTTCTCAGTTTTTCACATAAAGGCTTCCCGACTACACGCCCGGGATGCGAACGCAAATCGAGGTGAGATAGAAGGAGATTTTCATGACCCCGGAACACAGAATTAATTAAAAATACACGGGATGACCTTTTGGGTCATCATAATCTCCACTTCTAAAACAAACATTCGTCCTCGACTGATTGTAGCCAGATCTCAAAGCAGCTGAGGCATTTGTCAACCCAAATGACATCACCATGAACTCATAATGCCCATACCGAGTGCGAAAGGTTGTCTTAGGGACATTGGATGCCCTAATCCTCAACTGATGGTAGCCAGATCTCAAGTCAATCTTTGAAAACACGGTGGCAGCCTGAAGCTGGTCGAACAAATCATCAATCCGCGGCAAAGGATACTTATTCTTAATAGTAACCTTGTTCAATTGCCGGTAGTCAATACACATTCTCATTGTGCCATCTTTCTTCTTAACAAACAACACTAACACACCCCAAGGAGAAATACTAAACCTAATAAAGCCTTTACCAAGCAAGTCCTGTAACTGATACTTCAACTCCTTTAGCTCTGGCGGGGCCATACGATATGGCGGGATAGAAATGGGCTGAGTACCCGGAGCCAAATCAATGCAAAAGTCAATATCCCTGTCGGGTGGCATACTCGGCAGGTCAGCAGGGAATACCTTTGGAAACTCACGGACAATGGGCACAGACTCCATAGGAGGGACCTCGGCACTAGAATCACGAACATAGCCAAATAGGCCATCCCTTCTTGACCATACGCCGAGCCTTCATATACGAGATAACACTGCTAGAAGAATGACCAGGAGTCCCCCTCCACTCCAATCGGGGTACTCCCGGTAAGGCCAAGTCTTGGCATGACAGTCCAGAATAGCATGATAGGGAGATAACCAATCCATCCCCAAAATGACATCGAAATCAACCATATCAAGAAGTAAAAGATCTACACGGGTCTCAAGACCACCAATAACAACTATGCATGAACGGTAGACTCGATCTACCACAATAGAATCACGCACCGGTGTAGATACATATACATGAGTACTCAGGGAATCACGGGGCATAATCAGATAAGGAGCAAAATATGAGGACACGTAGGAAAATATAGACCCTAGATAAAACAAAACCGACGCATCTCTGCTGCAAACTTAAACCATACCTGTAATGACTGCATCAGAGGCCTCAGCCTCAGGCCTGGCGGGAATAGCATAGCATCGTGGCTGAGCCCCACCAATCTGAACATCCCTGGGTCGACCTATTGCAGGCTGACCTCTACCTCTCATAGCCTGTCCTCCACCTATAACTGTCTGACCTCCACCTCTGGGACCTCGACCTCCACCCCTAGCTGGCTAAGGGGGTAGGGGTGGGGGTGCACCTGGTGCGGGAATCATAGCACGGGAACCCTGATGCTGAGAACCACTAGAAGCTCGAGGGCAATACCTAGAAATGTGCCCTGGACCACCACAAGAGTAACAAGATATCTGCTGCTGATATTGGTGGCCCTGAAACTGTCCCTGTCGACCAGAATAACCACTCTGAAAGCTCTGAAGCAGCGGTGCACTAATAGGAGCTGGTGGTGCACTGCAGGATACCTAGAGTGCTAACTGGAATGGTCTAGAAGGATGACCTCTGTCAAAAGAATCTCTACCTCCAGATGAGGCACCACTGAATCGGCCAAAATGACGAGGCCTCTTGTCAGACCCCTGACCACTGCCCTGTAATAAGACCATCTCAATCCGCCTGGCCACATTGGCCGCCTCCTGAAATGAAATATCAGTACCTGTATCTCTGGCCATCTGTAATCTAATCGACTGAGCTAGCCCTTCAATAAACCTCCTGACCCTCTCTCGGTCTATGGGGAGTATCATGATAGCATGTCGGGCCAAAGTGATAAACCGGGTCTCATACTGGGTAACTGTCATAGAGCCCTGCTGGAGACGCTCAAACTGCCTCCGAAGATCCTCTCTCTGGGTAATTGGTAGAAACTTCTCCAAGAACAACTCAGAGAACTGAGCCCAAGACAAAGGCGAAGATCCAGCTGGCCTGGTCAAGCAATAATCCCTCCACCAAGTCTTGGCGGGACTAGAAAGATGGAAGGTAGCGAAATCGACCCTATTGGTCTCCACGATCCCCATGTTCCGAAGAACCTCATAGCAGCTGTCTAAGTAATCTTGGGGGTCCTGGTGCACCACTGAAAGTAGTAGGAAACAACTAGGTGAACCGATCCAATCTCCATAAAGCATCGGTGGACATGGCTGCTCCGTCAACAGCCTGAGCTGCAACAACTGGCAGAACTACTTTAGCTGTTTGAGGTGCTGGAGTCTGGAACTGCGAAGCTAACTGCTCTGGTGTGCGGGTAGCAGGAGTTTGGGCCCCTCCCCCAACCTGAGAGACGACTGGTGCTATAGGAAGTAGACATGCCTTAGCCACGCTCTCCATAAGGCCCACTAAGTGGACCAGAGCGTCCTGAAGTAGCGGGGTGGCAATGAACCCCTCTGGGACCTGAGCTGGTCAAACCGAAACTGTCTGATCAGGAACGTCATTGGCAAGCTCTACCAGAGGATCCTCCACCGGGGCTGCTGCTCTGGCTGAGCCCTGCCCCTGCCTCGACCTCTAGTACGACCTCGTCCTCGGCCCCTAGTAGGAGCTACAACTGGAGGATCGAGCTGCTAATCGGTAGATGAGGAAACACGCGTTCTCGCCATCTGCGAGAGAATAGAATAGAAACTCAGTTAGCATTTAGAATTCAAATCGTACGACAGAGGAATAAATGTGAAGTTATTCCTAACTTTGCAGCCTCTGGGGTATAAGTACATACGTCTCCATACCGATCCCTCAGACTCTACCAAGCTTGTCCATGAATTGTGAGACCTAGGAAACCTAGTGCTCTAATACCAACTTGTCACGACCCGAAATTCCCACCGTCGGGACCGCGATGGCGCCTAACATTGAACCCGCTAGGAAAGCCAACGTAATTAATCAAATTTATCATAATTCTTTATTATTAAATGGGAACAGGTGAAACACGACTTTCCATAAATAAAAGCTTAAAAATAAGAACAGATTAAAAATACTTAACTAAATCCACAATTTGACGAATTCTCAAAATAACCAAAACCCAGATCTTTGGAGTCACAATGGCACGGAATATCTATAATTAATACATATAAAGGTCTGAAAGAAATAAATACATCTGTTTTGAAATACTAAAAACAGAATGAAGAAGTGGAAAGGGACGCCAAGGCCTGCGGACGCCTGCAGGACTACCTCAGTGTCTCCGGGTGGACTGAAAGAAGCCTCCTAGCTCAATGTCCACAAGGTCATGTACCGGGATCTGCACAACAAAACGTGTGCAGGTGTGTATCAGTACAACCGACCCCATGTACTGAGCAAGTGCCGAGCCTAACCTCGGCGAAGTAGTGACGAGGCTAGGACACGACAAATAATACCACATGTGCAATTTAATAATATACGAAAGGAATAACAACAACAGGAAGTAAACAATTAAGTACAAGAAAAAGGGGGGAAACATGCTGGGGAAAAGGAGTTGCAATTAACTGAAATAACGGAACAAGACAACAGTTTAAATATCAAGGTAAGAACAGGAATTAACAACACAGAGCAAACAAGTGCACGACATCACCCTTCGTGCTTTTACTCTCATCCTCACCAAAACAAGTGCACGGCATCACCCTTCGTGCTTTTACTCTCATCCTCACCAAAATAAGTGCACGACATCGCCCTTCGTGCTTTTACTGTCATCCTCACAATAAATAAATAGAAACGGAACGGCATTATCCTTCGTGCTTTTAATATCATATCATGGCACGACATCACCCTTCGTGCTTTTACTCTCATCCTCACCAAAATAAGTGCACGACATCGCCCTTCGTGCTTTTACTGTCATCCTCACAATAAATAAATAGAAACGGAACGGCATTATCCTTCGTGCTTTTAATATCATATCATGGCACGACATCACCCTTCGTGCTTTTACACTCTCATCCTCACAATAAATAAATAAATAAATGCACGGCATCACCCTTCGTGCATTACACTCTTCCTCACCCAAATAATATCGACAACAGAAGTTTGGCAAGGAAGATATCAACAACATGAACCATAACAATGAATCACAACATCGCGGCAAGGGAACAAGAGTAAGAATATCACCGTCCCGACAAGGGACACAACTATAACCAATCTTACTCAAGGACATAACGTAACAAAATATTCCTCAACCGAACCAAATACTCAACAGTATTCACAACCAATAATTTCCATCAAATGAACAACTACCAAAGTGAAGTTTAATCCATAACACAGTAAATATCACTGAAAAATCACATAATTCAAAATATCCGACCCCAAAACGAGGTCCAATTCCCAATTAATCAAAAATCCCTAACTCTACCCAAATCCTAAATTTTCTACCCTTAAACTCATGTTTTAAGCCTATAAATCTAATGGGTGTTGATAAATATTGAAGAAAATGAGTCTAAGATTATATACCTATGAAGTTGTGGTGAAGTTTTCTTCCAAAAATCGCCTAAGATGGGGTGAAGAAGAAGGAGTTATGAAAATTGGGTTAAATCCCGTAATGCATTATGTTTTTAAACATAAATTTTACTGGCGAAATTACTCATCGTGTTCGCGAGCCCTTGGCCGCATTCGCGAAGGTTTGACTTACTTGACCTATGCGTTCGCGAGCTTGGGTCCGCGTTCGCATAGGGTTAAAGCTACCCAGTTCCCCAGCCCCTCATTTACTCTACGCGTTCGCGATCCTGTGGATGCGTTCGCGTAGAGTCCCAGTACTACCCTTCCCCAGGTCCCCTTTTGTGCTACGCGTTCGCGTGAGGCCCGTCGCGTTCGCGACCCAGGCTCTGCGTTCGCGTAGGTATAATTTGCCCCCAGCCCAGCTTGTACATCGCGTTCGCGTGAGTTGTACCGCGAACGCGAAGAACAAACCACTGGACACCAGATACAACACTCTGACACTAGATTTTTGAGTCTAAACACACCCTGACACCTACCCGAAACTCACCCGAGCCCTCGGGGCTCCAAATCAAATATGCACACAACCTCAAAAGTATCCTACAGACTTATTCGTGTAATCAAATCACCAAAATAACATCATAATCAACGAATTTAACCCCAAAATCCATGAAAATTTCCAAAACTTCTTAAACATCAAACTTTGCATTTACGGGTCCGAATCACGTCAAATGACTTCCGTTTCTTACCAAACTTTACAGATATGTTATAATTATTATATCGAACAAGTATCGGGCTCCGAAACCATGATACGGGCCCGATACCACTGATTTCACATATAAATAAATTTTCAAAATCCTTTATATTTTCAGAAATTAATTTCTTTCAAAAATTAATTTCTCGGGCTTGGGATTTCGGAATTCGATTCCGGGCATACGTCCAAGTCCCATATTTTCCTACGGACCCTCCTGGACCGTCAAATCACGGGTCCGGATCCGTTTACAAAAAATGTTGACCAAAGTCAACTTAAATGCAAATTTCAAAATAAAATTATCATTTTCTTCAGTTTTTCACATAAAGGCTTCCCGGCTACACGCCCGGGCTGCGCACGCAAATCGAAGTGATATAGAAGGAGGTTTTCATGACCTCAGAATACAAAATTAACTAGAAATACACGGGATGACCTTTTGGGTCATCACACGGGCACGTGAGTCCGAGGGTTGATTTTATCAACTTTTAGAGCGGAGTTGGATATTGTTTAAATTTATTAATTATGGGTATTAGAACACATTTTAATTGGTTTGAACCTTGTTTGTATAATTTTGGATCGACAAGCAGCGGTTTGAGGTGTTAGAGTGGCGTAGGAGCCGGCTTTGAAACTTCAGAGTTAGGTAAGTCTCTTGTCTAATATTATGGGGGAAACTACCCCTAGGTGTTATTTATTGTTATGTGCAACTAGTTGTGGGTGTTACGTACGCACGAGGTGACGAGAGTCCGTACGTAGTTATAGCACGTTTATGTCCAGGTAGACTTATGATCTTATCATGTAATATTTGAAATACTTAAACTTATTATGCTGGATTAACTAATTATTTGAAGTTATAAGTGTAATTTATTTAGAAATAAAAATATGTATAGTAGGCCAAGCCTTAACACTTGAGTGGTAGGTGAGTTATTTGAAAAGTGGTAAAGATTATATTTATTTTATGCTCGCGTGCTATAATATAAAGACGCGTCTCGTAATTCCGGGAATGTCCTTCTCTTTCTTTTGAAGCGGGCCGAACTACTCGGTGGTATTTAGATACATCAATTGTTTGTGCCGCTCGACCTTCATCAGTGTACACATTATACCGGATCGGGCCGAAGGTCCCTTGGCAGTATCGTGCATTATATCGCTAGTAGCCAAATATTCACGAGCTAGTCTTTCCACTTATGCCCGACATTTATGGTATTTTTTATTTATTTGGTATTAACTCTTGGCATGTTCTAAGATACTAATAAAATAATACAAGAATGAGATATTATCTTCTAAAGGGAATAATTGGAATTTTTTTGAGATTACAGAATTACTTCACTATAGTTGTATACTTCATATCCGTTTTGAATTACCTTATTATTTTTTTGGACCTCTAGTAAGTGTTGATGTCGACCCCTCGTCACTAGTCCTCTGGGGTTAGGTTAGATACTTATTGGGTACACGTAGATTTACGTACTCATGCTGCACTTCTGCACAAAATGTGCAAGAATTGACAGGTCCATTTGGTGATCACCTTGGCGTGTAGCCGCACCTGTTGAGGAGACTTTATGTGAGTTTCATTCCAGGCTACGCATCACAATCCTTCGATCCTCCATTGTATAATTTACTTTATTTTGTCTTATTGCATTTGGGGCAGACGTTGTATTTATTATAGTACTCCTTAAATAATGCACATGCACTTGTGACACCGGGCTTGGAGGGTTACTATAGGTAGTACATCATTGTATCTCGTGTTCATATTATCATTCACCATGTAAATCCTATTTATAAAATAGGTAATGAAATTGGTAAATTATTGTTGGCCTGCCTAATGGCGGTGTTTTGGGTCGTGACAATTCGGTTCAGTAACTTTGGTTTGAATACTAACTAGTGCATAGAGTCATAGACTGTAATACTCTTAATTAAAGTACTTAAAAGTACAAAACTAAAAACGTTTGTTGACAAAAACCAGCAAATATCAACACTGAAAGAAAAAACTGTACATAATGGATTAAATTTGATCATTAAAAATATCGTGTTACTTGCTTAGAGTTAATTGATGAACTTAGAGAATAATGAAAAGTAAAATTTTAATTTTATATATTTATGATACAATTAATAATATGTGTATTATTTAGTATAAGATATATTTCGGTACGGTATTGAAATTTTATATTTTAAAATACCAAACACCATACCTAATATCAATTTTTTTTTTAAACTTACACCAAATATCAATATCGAATACCAAATATAAGAATTTTTTATTTTGATACTGTAATTCGGTATTTACCAAATTATGCACGGCCCTAGTATAAATAGTTCCTAACTCACTTGGTCTAGCGCCTCTCTTGCTTCTCTTATGTCATGGGCTCAAATCCTAGCAGTTGCATGTGTTGTTTGCTTTAATATTTTGTACCCAAAAAGATTACTATTATGATAACCTATCGTCGGCTAGTCACCTTGTTAGTTGTCATGCTTTTTTTTTTGGGCGCCGAAGTACCAATTTGCCAAATTAGATGAATGATGAGCTTTTGAGTAATTATTTGGCATGTTTATAGAAAAAAAATATTTTTAATGAGGATATAAATTTAAAAAAATAATGAATATAACTTTTTAAAAAAAAAATATTGAAGGAGATTTTGTAATAATAGTTTGTACCCAAAACGATTACTCTTATGATAACCTATCGGCGACTAGTCACCTTGTTAGTTGTCATGCTTTTTTTTTTTGGGCGCCGAAATACCAATTTGCCAAATTAGATGAATGATGAGCTTTTGAGTAATTATTTGGCATGTTTATAGAAAAAAATATTTTTAATGAGGATATAAAGTTTAAAAAAAATAATGAATATAACTTTAAAAAAAAAAAAAGGAAATTTTGGAGGAAATTTTGTAATAATAGTTTGAATGTTTTTTTATTAAATGATTCAAATTGTATTTATTTATTTTTTTGATATGATTTCGTTACATAGATATATTTATTTATTCACTTTCTTAAATACTTACACCGTTTACGAAAAATCATGTGTACGCTTCTGACGGTATCCATACAATGTGTATTCTGCTATGTTATCTTTTTGTATTGAATGCAAGTTGCTCATGCATGATACTGTTAGAGTAAAGGAAGGCTCAACTTAGTATTATTTTCTTTCTTATGTGCAGGCCCATACTATAAGGCCCAATTATTTATTTTGTTATAATATCATGTACCGATGTTAGTTTTGGACTCAGGTTGACCCAGAACTATAAATAGTTAGATGATTGTAATTAGTGGACTGATTTTGGGTATTACATAAAGAATGGAAAAATATCTTTCTCTCTGTTATCTCTCTCTCTCTCTCTCTCTCTCGATCGAACATTCTATGGTTCATCTTGCTAAATTGGTTTGATCATTTTCCTCGATTTTAACATGGTATCAGAGCAAATCTGGTCGATTTCGAGAGTAACTACGTTTCTACTGGTCGATTTTCTGATTTAGAGAAATTTTGTTGCACTGTCGATTTCTGCATTTTAGTGATTTTTCTGTTCGTCGGAGCTTCGGTTTTCAGTATTGCTGGCAATTTCATCTTCGATTTGTGTTGTTGACGCAAAGTTTGTCTGAAATTTCAACTTTTGCGACATCAATGCAATTTTAGGGTTTTCTCGTACAGTTGGTGATATTTCTTCTCTCATTTTGCATATCCTGATAGATAATTGTATATCATCCTCTACTTTTCTGTGAATTGTTATTTTCCTTATGATATTTTCATAAGCATGGCTATTGATTTTGAAACACCTGTTGTGCCTGAACCTCCAAACACAAATTTGATCCTTCAACTCGATCCTTTTCATTTCTTATATCTTCACCCTTCTGATACTTCGAGTACAATGTTAGTTTCTGTTCCTTTTACTAGGATAGGGTATGGAGAGTGGAAGGAGAGCATGATTATCTCACTCTCATCTAAAAACAAACTTCAAGTTATCAATGGTTCCTTACCCAAACATGCACCTACCTTAGCACTCTATACTCATTGGGAGAGATGCAATAACATGATTAAAGCTTGGATTACGAATGCTCTATCTAAGGAGATATCCAATACTGTATATTATAAAACTACTAAAGAGGCTTGGAATAATCTAGAAGAAAGATATGGTGTTGCAAATACCTCTCAATACTACAGTATTCAAAGAGCCATAGCAGCCACTACACAGGGATCTTCTGATATAGCTACATATTTTACAAAGTTGAAGGGTTATTGGGATGAAACTGGTAGCTATTCTTTTGGTAGGCCATGCATTTTGGTGCCTTGCCTGAGCTCATTGAGTGACAGCAACTTGTTCAATTTTTTTCCGGATTAAATGAAACATATGCTACTGTGCGGAGCAACATCTTGATGATGAGTCTAGTAACATCAGTTGCAAAGGCATATCCTATATTGATCAGAGATGAAAAACAGATAGAGAACAAGTCTGATTCCCCTATGTTTACTTCTGATTCAACCTCATTTCTAGCCAATTCTCCTACTCCTCTGATTGGTCCCTCTCAAGTTAATAACTCGAGAAATTATCCTCAAAGAATGAATTTTCATCCTAAGAAATCCATGCTATTCTGCAATTATTGTAAGAAGTCTGGGCACACAGTAGAAAAGTATTACAAGCTTCATGGAATCCCCTCAGATTTTATGTTCACTAAGAATAAGAGAGTTGCAGCTTCTGTACGTATGGACTCTACTCCTGAGACTGCTCCTCCTTCTGATCCTCAACAAGCTGGTGATGCTCCACATGGTTTCCCGAAGGAACAATATGCTCATATTCTGTCACTTTTTCAGCAGGCCTAACTTTCATCTTCTGCTTCAACATCATCATCATCCACTGCTTATGCCAATTTTGCAGGTTTGGTAAATAGTATTGTCTTTAATATTGATGGTTCGTTTTAATCTAGTGCTTCTAAAATAGGTTCAATCTCTTGGATTTTAGATTCCGGAGCCACTAATAACATGACCCCTCACAAGCACCTATTCACAGTATACAACCATTAGTCACACCTTCTCTTTTTACATTGCCAAATAGAAACAAAGTTAAAGTTACCTCTCTAGGTTTCCTATCACTATCTTTTACTATCACCCTGAATAATGTACTATTGGCACCTTCCTTTCAATTCAATTTAATTTCTATACATCAACTTCTCACTCAAATCACTTTTTATGCTATTCTCACTACTATTTTCTTGTTCCTACAGGGCCCTTCTCTGAAGAGGCCATTGAAAATTGGTAGAGTTGAGCATGGTCTATACATTCTACATATGGGTTCTAGCAAATCTGATTTTGTTTCTATTTCTTGTTCTGATATAAAATCTAGTGATTATTCTCTTTATTCTGTTATTAGTCTTGTTCTCTATTCCCCTGTTATTGATAGTTCAGCGCTTCCTGCTTCTTGTAATTCTACTTCCATTAATAAAAGTGATGTTTTGTGGCATCAACGAATGGGACACATTCCCTTTGTAAAAAATAATCTTTATCCCACATTTATCTTGTAAGTTTTCATATAAACAATCCTTTGTTTGTCCAATCTTCCCCATGCAAGACAACAAAGGAATCCATTCCCTGCTGGTATTACACATTTTTCAAAGCCCTTTGAACTTGTTCATATTGATCTTTGGGGCCCCTACCATACTTCCACCTATAATGATTTAACATATTTTGTTGACCATTGTAGATGAATATAGTAGGGTCACCTGGACACATCTTCTCTCCTCCAAAGGCAATGCTTTTTCCATCATTAAAGCATCTATATCCATGGTTTCCACCCATTACAATAGTATTGTAAAGACCATTAGAATAGACAATGCTTTTGAACTAGGATCTTATTCCTCCTATGCTGATTTTCTTAGTTCTTTGGGTATTTCTCATCATACCACTTGTTCTCATACTCCACAAAAAAATGGGGTTGTGGAGAAAAAACACAAACATCTCTTAGAAACTGCTAGAGCCCTCTTGTTTCAGTCCAAATTACCTACTAAATATTGGGGTGAATGTATACTCACAACCACATATTTAGTTAACAAATTTCCTTCCACTGTTATTTCCAACAAAACTCCTTATGAGGTCTTGAATGGTCAACCACCCTCTTATGATCATTTAAGATCTTTTGGATGTTTAGCCTATGCTTCTGTCCCAATACCCCATAGAGACAAACTCCAATATAGAGTTATACCTTGTATTTTCTTGGGATATCCCTTTGGAAAGAAAGGGTACAAACTCCTTCACCTACACAACAAATCTATTCTATACTCTAGAGATGTATCATTTGTTGAACACATGTTTCCTTCTACATCTTCTCCTTTTACTTTCTTTCCTTCCTCTTTTGATACAACTTTTCCTTATTTTGATCTCTCAACTCCCTCTTCTTCTTTTCATTCTCCTTTTGTTCCAACACCCTTGCCATCTAGTTCTTCTGATGCACCTTCTCCTCCTCCACTTTGAAGGTCATCTAGACCACATAACCCTCCAGTCATCTTCAAGACTATGTTGTAACTTTGTTCCTCAGTTTTCAGCTCTTCCTGTCATGCATGAACCCCAACATTATTAGCAAGCTGTCTCTAATCCTGCTTGGTGGAAAGCTATGCAAAAAGAGTTTCAGGCCCTTGAGGCAAATCAAACTTGGGATGTTGTCCCCCTTCCTCTTGGCAAGAAGGTCATTCCATGTAAATGGGTTTATAAGATCAAACAGAGGTCAAATGCAACCATTGAGAGATACAAAACAAGACTTGTTGTAAGGGGTGACACTCAACATGTTGGGATTGATTACATTGAGATATTCTCCCCAGTTTTCAAATTCACAACTATCAAATATCTCATTGTTGTTGCAGCCAAGTAGTCATGGATTGTTTACTAACTAGATGTCAACAACGCATTTCTGCATGGGGACCTTTCTGAACAAGTGTATATGAAGGTTCCCCTTGGGTTGTCTATCTCTGGTTCTTCTCCTCTTGTTTATAGACTTAGAAAGTCTCTTTATGGTCTCAAACAAGTATCAAGACAATAGTTTTCCAAGCTCTCCAATGCTCTTATATCGAAAGGGTACCACTATAGCCTTAATGATTACTCATTTTTCACAAAAATTTCTGCCACCTCTAATGTTATTCTTGCAGTGTATGTGGATGATATAATGTTAGATGGTGATGACATTGAGGAGATGGGGATTTTGAAATCTTTTCTAGATGCTCAGTTTAAGATCAAAGATCTTGGTAATGTTCACTATTTTTTTGGGCTTGAAGTTTCTAGTGTTGTTGAAGGCTATCTTGTGAATCAACATAAGTTTTCCAAAGACCTCTTGGGTGAATTATTGCGCTCCTGTTGTGGAACATTTGGATCTAAATAGTAAGCTCACTCCTACTTCCAAGGAGCTGCTTCCTGACACTTCTCTCTTCAGACGACTGTTTGGGAAACTCAACTTTCTCCAGCACACCAGACTTGACTCGTCCTTTTCAGTGCAACACCTTAGTCCATTTTTTGAATGCCCTCGGGTATCCTCACATGCAAGCTGCTTTGCATGTCCTTAGATACCTGTTTAATAATCCTGCTAAGGGCATCTTGTTCAACATACATGGACTTCTCTCTCAAAGCTTATTCTGATACAGATTAGGCTACCTGTTACTCTTCCAGAAAATATGTTAATGGCTTCTTTGTTACATTGGGTGGTAGCCCTATTTGTTTGAAGACGAAAATGCAAGCTATTGTGTCCTTGCCTTCTGCAGAAGCTAAGTATAGAGCTTTGAGGAAGACTGTTGCTGAATTAACTTGGCTTGTTACACTTTTGGTGATCTAGGTGTCTATGTATCATCCTATCCCTATCTATTGTGATAACCAAGCTGCACTAAGCATTGCAAAGAACCCTGTGCAGCATGAAAGGACCAAACATATGGAGCTCGATTGCCATTTTGTCAGGAAAAATCTTAGAGATGGTTTGATTGCTCTTTATTACCTCCGCACTGCTTCTCAACTAGCCAACATCTTCACCAAATCCTTATCTGGTGTTCATCACAATAATTTGCTATGCAAGCTGGGGGTTCATTCACCCCACATCTTGAGGGGGCGTGTTAGAGTAGATGAAGGCCCAACTTAGTATTATTTTTCTTTCTTATGTACAGGCCCAATTATTTATTCTGTTGTAATATCATGTACAGATGGTAGTTTTGGACTCGGATTGACCCGGAAGCAAATGATTGTAATTAGTGGACTGATTTTTGATTTTACAAAAGAGAATGGGAAAATATATTTCTCTATGTCATCTCTCTCTCTCGAATATTCTAGGGTTTATCTTGCTAAATTAGTTTAATTTCATTCATTTTCTTCAATATTAACATATACTTGGTATTTTAATATTAACTAATAACTAAAAGAAATAAACTAAAGCTACTGAGATAATATTGAGATGTATTCGACATATATGTAAAAGGAATGTCATTTACCAATCAACGGGGCATTAAATGCTTTAAACAAATGGGTATAGTAATTTTTATTTACTTATTTATCATCCTAGTCTTGGTGGGTGTTATTTATATTCTCCACTCGCTTCTCCCCTCTCTTGGGTGGGACTCTCGATTTTAAAAGTTTATCGACCCTTCGAGGATTTTTACATTAATAGCTATTGAGGATCTTTTTTCAAATAGTTGGCTGGATTAATATTTTACTTTTTAGGTGGTATACATAAATTATATAGTATTGTACATAGACTATATGTCTTATATATATGACCGAATATTTTGGATCTAAACTGCTGAGTGGACGGCTATTTAAGTTAATTCTTCATAATAATAATAATAATAATAATAATAATAATAATAATAATAATAATAATAATAATAATTGTATACGGTAGAATCGGGGCTACCCCATTTCACTATTTGATCGAGACTAGAACGTTACATCGAAGAGCTGAGGCATTAAGTTCGAGATCGAAATCTCTTTCAAGATCGGGGTCGGTATCGATTGAAGACGGGGGAGATAGACTTCGAGTAAGAATTGGGGATAACTTAGTAATGAAGGAGCGAGATATCAGTGATTGGTCGAGGATCGTGGCGTGAATCTCAGAACGGATCAAATGAAATGGTTAATTAGTTGTTTATACAATTTTCTTTTGTAATTAAAGATATACCATAATTAGGATTCCTCTACTATATAAAGAGGAGTTCCAATCATTTGCAAGCATCATTATTCACTGAAACAAAAGCAATATAGCTCTTCTTTTCTGACTCGTTTTCTTGTTCATCAATTTATTCAACGTTTACTATTCTTATACTGTTATCACCTCGAGGATACCTCAATTCGAGGTTGAAGCTCTGTTTCCACACTGGTCTGGTTGATTTACAGTTCAATTCCGCTTTTTACTTTCTTATTTATCAATTAGTATTGGGAGAAATCGCATATCCTTTAAACCACAATATAAGTTTAATTGTTATCCAAATTTTTGGGTAAACAGTTTGGCGCCCACTGTGGGGCTAAGGATATTAGTGATTATTGAATACTGATTCGATAACACACACTACTTTACACTTGTTCTTGTCAAGTACTTTTGTTTTCAGGATAAAATACGTCAAACTCGCAAATAGCACCTACACATAGTGATAATGGCCTCAGATTCCACGGGGAAAACGGTAATGTAGTTGCTCCAGGGGTCGAGGTGCCACAAGCTGATCTTTAGGGAGCACCGATTGCCAATCCAGTCGACGTCAGTTCACACATTGCTCTAAATGCGAACCTGGGCATAGACCCCGAAGGGAGTGTACGCATAGAAGGCCGATCTGGTGGTCGAGGTACACAGGGCGGAGGAGATGGAGGAGTCAGTCTCCAAGTGATATTCGAGATGCTACAGGCTCAACAACCCGCTATTTCACAGCCACAAAATCAGCATTGAACGTCGAGTGGGGTAGAACCGGAAGCCGCCCGTCGGACCGAGCCAGTACCAGAAAGGTAGAATAACAGTGAATGAGGGACTGACCCTGCAATAATGAAGATGCTCGAGGAGCTCACCAAACGATTTGAATAGGGAGAGAAGAAAATTGAGGCAAGGGATAAGAAGTAGAAACGTACAACTCCCGGGTAGATCAGATATCGGGGGCACCGCCAATTTTGAAAGGGATGGATTCAAAGAAATTTGTACAGAAGTCGTTCCCTCCAGGTGCGTCTCGGAAGCCTATTACCAAGAAATTTCGTATTCCAGAAATCCCTAAGTACAACGTGACCACCGATCCCACGAGCATGTTACCTCATATACATGCATCATCAAAGGTAATGGTTTGAAAGATGATGAGATCGAATCGGTTCTATTAGAGAAATTCGAAGAGACTCTATCGAAGGGGGAAATGATTTGGTACCCTAATCTACCACCAAAGTCCATTGACTCATTCGCCATGTTTGCGGATTCTTTCATAAAGGCACGTGTCGGGGCCATAAAGGTTGCGACGAGGAAATCCAAACTTTTCAAGTAAAATAGAAGGATAATGAAATGCTTAGAGAGTTCGTGTCTCGGTTCAAAATAGAATGCATGGAGTTGCCACCAGTCATAGATGATTGGGTTGTTCAAGCCTTCACTCATGGGTTAAATGAACAAAGTTCGATAGCATCACGTCAAATGAAGCAAAACTTGATCGAATATCTGGCAGTGACCTGGGCCAATGTACATAATCGGTACTAATCGAAGATCAGAGTTGAGGTTGACCAATTGGGAACTCCTTCCGGTTCCGTATATCCGAGCAGGCCCGCAGCTAGAAATTAGAGAGACATCGATAGGGAACCTTAGTCGAATAGACACCTATATCAACCATACATCGCATATCACAGGAACAGCGGTCCCGGACGCAATTCCACCCATAACGATCGAAGGAGTGATCGAGGACAGAGTTTTCTGTGACTTATGAGCAAAAATGCTTTTAATAAGCACGCTGATCCTATAGAGGCACCCTAACTATCGAATATAACTTCAATATCGACGCATCAGGTATTGTATCGGCAATTAAAAGAATCAAAGATACTAGGTGGCCCAGACCCATACAGACTGATCCTACCCAAAGGAATCCCAATCTGATGTGCGAGTATCGCGGCACACATGGCCACAAAACCGAGGATTGTAGACAACTGAGAGAGGAGGTAGCTCCTCTATTCAACGAAGGTCACCTTCGAGAGTTCATAAGTTACCGAGCCAAAAACCATTTCAGAGAAAGAGACGCCAACATGAAAAACGAACAGGAAAAGCCACAGCATGTGATCTATATGATCGTCGGCGGGGTCGATATTCCACAAGGGCCCGTGTTCAAACGCACTAAAGTATCAATTATTAGGAAAAACAAACCCGAGATTATGTGCCAGAAGGCACCGTATCATTTAACGATGAGGAAGCAGAAGGAATTTCTCAACCCCACAATGATGCTCTGGTAATTTCTATCTTTATGAATAGAATTCAAGTTAAGTGTGTTTTAGTGGATCCAGGTAGCTCGACAAATATCATCCGGTCGAGGGTCGTGGAGCATCTCGGCCTGCAAGATCGAATCGTACCCGCAGCTCAGGTCCTGAATGGTTTCAACATGGCCAGTGAAACAACTAAAGAAGAGATCATTTTACCAGTAAACATGGCTGGAATTATTCAAGAAACAAAATTCCATGTAATCGAGGGCGACGTGAGGTACAACACCCTACTCGAGAGGACCTGGATTCACAATATGAGGGCATTCTTTTCAACTCTCCACCAAATGATGAAATTCCCAATGCCGGATAGGGTGAAAATGGTATATGGAGAGCAACATGCTGCAAAGGAAATGTTCGTGGTCGATAAGGTAATACCAATACCGGCGCTTTCGACAACGAAGGGATCAGAGTTCAAAGAAAAACAGGGGGCCAAATAGCAACCACAGTCACCAGGCCTGACTCAGTCGAAAAAATAGGGAGTAGAAGAGGAAGATGATGATTATTGGACCCCTCGATCCTTCGTTATGCCCAAAGATTCTGATGCCACCAAATTGACAGTCGAGGAGCTGGAGTAGAACATACTGATCGAGTACATGCCTGATCGAAAGGTATACCTAGGAACAGGGTTAACCCCAGTACTCAAGAAAAAACTCATTAAATTTCTTATTGATAATATGGATTGTTTAGCCTGGTCCCACTTAGATATTACAGGGATCCCACCGGAGATAACAACACATCAATTGAGCCTGGACCCGAAGTTCAGGCCGGTTAAACAAAAGAGAAGGCCCGAGTCCGAGGTAAAACATGCATTCATCAAGGACGAGGTAACTAAACTTCTCAAAATTGGATCCATTCGGGAAGTAAAATATCCCAAATGTTTAGTGAATGTAGTTGTAGTCCATAAAAAGGGGAACAAACTTAGGATATGTGTAGATTATAAAGATTTAAACAAGGCAGCCCCAAAGACACTTTTCCTGTGCCTAACAATGATTGCATGATCGATGCCACGGCCGGCCATGAGATCCTCAGTTTTCTCGATGCCTACTCCGGGTACAATCAAATTCAAATGAACCCGGAGGACCAGGAAAAGACTTCATTCATCACTAAATATGGCACATATTGCTATAACGTAATGCCTTTTGGGCTAAAAAATGTTGGTGCTATCTACCAACACCTAGTAAATAAAATGTTCGAAGAACAAATAGGTAAGTCAATGGAGGTATATGTTGATGATATGCTAGTTAAGTCCCTACGTGCAAAGGACTATTTGACACATTTTCATGAAACCTTCAAAGTACTGAGAAAATACAACATAAAGCTCAACCCCGAGAAATGTGCTTTCGGGGTCGGTCTGGGCAAGTTCCTCGGCTATATGGTTTCAAATCGGGGGATCAATATTAACCCCGATAAAATCAAGGCTATGAAGACATCACAATTGTGGACATCATTAAAGTCGTGCAAAGGCTAACAGGACGGATAGCCGCCTTTGGCCGATTCATCTCGAGATCATTAGATCAAAGTCATAGGTTCTTCTCACTACTCAAAAGAAGAACAATTTTTCCTGGACCCCGGATTGCCAGCAGGCGTTAGAAGAATTAAATGGTACCTCTCGAATCCACCATTGCTTCATACTCCAAAAGCATATAAAAATCTTTACTTATACTTAGCGGTTTCGAAAATCGCGGTAAGTGGTGTCCTAGTATGAGAAGAGCAAGGTACAATTTCCCATTTACTATGTTAGTCAAACTTTAGGCGAGGCCGAAAACTGGTACCCGCACTTAGAAAAATTGGCACTTGCTCTAATAAGCGCCTCTAGGAAACTAAAACTGCATTTTCAATGTCACCCAATATGTGTGATAACCACTTATCCTCTTCGTAATGTTTTGCATAAGCCCGAGCTATCGTGCTGATTGGCCAAAATGGGCCGTCGAACTCAGTGAGTATGATATCGAGTATCTACCCTGAACAGCCATCAAGTCTCAAATTTTAGCAGACTTCGTGGCCGACTTCACGCCAACCCTCGTACCCGAAGTCTAAAAAGAACTTTTGATAAAATTGGGTACATTATCGAGGGTGAGGACCCTCTTTGCAGACGGCGCTTCGAATGTGAAAGGGTTCGGCTATGCATCATTTTGAATCCGCCCACGGGCAATACAATTAGGCACTCTATCAAAACTTCTAAGTTGACTAACAATGAGACCGAGTACGAGGCCATGATTGCAGGTCTCGAACTAACTAAAAGCTTGGGAGAGGAAGTCAACGAGGGAAAATGCGACTTCTTACAGGTGGTAAACCAAGTCAACAGAACCTTCGAGGTTCGAGAGGATCGAATTCAAAGGTATTTGGATAAATTTCAGGTAACCTTACATCGGTTTAAAGAAGGGACCTTGCAGCATGTCCTCAAAGGAAAAAAAAAAGGAGGCCGATGCCCTTGCAAATATGGGATCATCAGTTGAAGACGATGAAATCAGCTCGAGGACTGTCGTACAACTTTTTCGAAGTTAGTGATCGAAGGACATGCCGAAATAATCTCCATGAGCTTGACCAGGGATTGGGGGAATAAATATATTGAGTATTTAAAAAGCAAAAAGCTCCCATTAGACCCTAAGGAATCAAGGACTCTACGAACAAAAGCTGCTCGATTCACATTTGCTGAAGATGGAACATTATACAGAAGGATGTTCGACGGACCGTTGGTAGTATGCTTGGGACTTGGGAAAACCGGTTATTTCTTACGAGAAGTTCACGAAGGTACTTGCGGAAACCATTTTGGTGCCGAATCACTAGTTCACAAAGTCATTAGAGTGGGATACTATTGTGCCAATATGGAGAAACAAACTAAAGAATTCGTTCGAAAATGTGATAAGTGCCAAAGGTATGCACCGATGATCCACCAACCCGGAGAGCAACTTCATTCAGTCTTGTCCCCATGGACATTCATAAAATGGAGAATGGACATCGTCGGCCCTCTATCATCGACCCCAGGTAAAGCTAAATTTATTTTATTTATGACTTACTATTTCTCTAAGTGGATTGAAGCACATGCCTTCAAGAAAGTCGGAGAAAAAAAAGTTATAGACTTCATCTAGGATCACATCATATGTCTATTCTGGATACCTGCCGAAATTATATATGATAATGGAAAACAATTCATTGGCAGCAAAATAACCAAGTTTCTCGAACATCACAAAATAAAAAGGATCATATCAACGTCGTATCATCCTAGTGGGAACGGACAGGATGAATCAATAAACAAGACCATCATTTAGAATCTAAAGAAGAGATTGAACGGTTCCAAGGGAAGATGGAGAGAAATTCTACCCGAAGTCCTTTAGGCATATCGAACAACGTCAAAATCCAGTACGGGGGAAACACTGTTCTCCTTAGTATATGGTGTCGAGGCCTTGATCCGGTCAAAGTCGGGGAACTCAGTGCCAAGTTTCGATACGCAACGGAAGAGTCAAATCACGAGGCTATGAATACGAGCCTCGAGCTACTAGACAAAAAACGGGAAGCCGCCCTCGTCCGAATGGCTGCACAAAAACAATACGTCGAAAGGTATTATAATCGAAGGACCAACCTTCGCCACTTCAGAATCGGGGACTTAGTTCTGAGGAAAGCCACCCTCAATACTCGAGACCCAAACAAAGGAAAACTCGTCTCATATTGGGAAGGACCGTAACAAGTCCTCGATATCGTTAGAAAGGGATCATACAAGTTTGGCATGATAAACTACCAAATAATTGGAAAATATCACTCCTCAAATGATATTATTGTTGAGGTATGACCTTCTCCTTTTTCATTTACATTTTCACTAACTTATTTCAAATGTTCGAGCGAAGGCATCAAAGTTCTCTACAAGCAGGAAGGTATTAGATCTTAAAGCACGTGTTGCACTCTTTTTCCCTTCGATCGATTTTTATCCCAAATGGGTTTTTTCCGACAAGGCTTTTAACGAGGCAGCCATTGTTCGTGCTAACTTAGAGTATCCATGGTTTCTTTACAATCAACCTCGAATACTGGGAGAATCACCTTCGAATGTTATGTTTTCAAGGAAAATACTTCATGTCAACAGGGTCTCGATATGATAACTTTGTAAAGGACCAAACGGTCGAATGAACCATGTCCGTATAGATTACTCGAGCCCTAGTGGAAAAACATGTACGTATGTATTAACTAATGAAAGAGGTACTTTTCCTTACCATATGTCTTTTGTCTTAATGAAATTTCTACTTTACAAGTTCCATACCTATGATTTCTTGTGAAAACTGGCTCAAGGGCCAAATACAACTACACTTCGAACGATCAACCCCATACTCGGGGAATGTCGTCAAAAAATTGAAACGTTCCAACTATCAAACTTCGAGATTATAAGACCTCAAAGAGGCAACCCTCAATTTTATAGGCCAATGCCACCTTACTCGGGGACTAACACTTTGAACAAGTTCAATGTATTAATGGGAAAATAAGCCCAAGTGCCAGACCCAATGGCTACGGCCAAACTAACGCGGCTCGGAGACGTCCGATTTCCAGAATGAAAACAGGCCTTCGAATTCTTTTGAAAACCGTTTAAAAAGGGCTACCCTCAGCAACATAATAAAAGGGCTTCGATAATATCGGGCCTCAAAAAACCTTAAGAGGTATCGAACTTTTTAATAGGAACTTGTGCTAAGGCATAAAAAGCAAAGGGATTCGATAATATTAAATCCTAAAAAAACCCAACGGGTACAAACTTACTTCGTGTTAAGGAATCACAAATTCCTATATGTTAAAAATATTTAAGCCGAAAAAAGAAAAAAAGCCACTCTTATGAGGCCATATCGGCCCGATTCAAGAGCCTAAAGGATATTATATTTTTGAGTTCGAGAGTCCATTCTCACTCAACTCAAACCTAAGGGTTATACTATTTCGAGTTCGAGCAAGAGCTCGCTCGACTACAAAGGCAGTATTAGTTTGGCTTCAGCCAAAAATCCGAAGTCTTAAACATATTATTCACAAGGCATGAATTGTATCAAAATTTTACAAGGGACAAAGCAAATTGAAATTATCACAAGTCAAAAATTGAGACGAAATTCAAAAAAGAAACATTCTTATATATGTGAAAGAGGTATTTACAAAGGATCAATCGAGTACTACACAAAGAAAGAAAAGAAAAATACAAGTGCCCTAGCTATGTTCGGGGGTGACTCCCTCCTCGGGGGAAGCTTCTTCCTCGGGCCCCTTATCATTATCGGACCCGCTCTTACTAGTGTCATCATCGTCGTCAGAAGAGGCCAGTTGCCTAGCATCAGCTTCATGCTCCTTTGCCTTTGCTATCTTTACAGAAAGGTCGAAACCTCAGATGTGGATCTCCTCGAGAGTCTCCATACTAGATTGGAATTTAGAAAGCTCGGCAACCCATTGTGCTTGATCGCCAACCTCCCTCAGTTGTGCTTGAGCGGCCTCGACATCAGCCAGATATATGGCCACCGACTTATCAGCCTCGGTCTTTGCTTTTTCGGCCTCAACTAGGGACTTTGCAAACTCAGCTTCGAGTTCTTCAATTGAAACATTAGCTTCTGCCCTTGAATCGAGCCCATGGATTTTCAAGAGAATCGTTACCTGCTTGTTCAGCTCGATCTCCTCCATACGAGCTCTGGCCAAATCAGCTCGGAGGTCATTGATATCCTTGTCCTTCTACCCACGAATAAGTTTGAGAGCTTTCCTCTTCCCTGAAAGCCTTTGGAGATCAGCTTCGCGTTGGCTTAATTCGGCCCGGGACTTAGAGAAAGACTGTAAAAAAAGAAAGGAGTTAGATAAAGAAAAGGAAAAATGAAAGAAAGCTACATCAACAAATTTCATACTTACTCGGCTCAGAAGACGTTGGGCCTCTTCAAAGAGATTGGATGCGTCATTGAGATCGGAGGCATCCTCGACCCCGGTAAAGAAATCCTGAAAAGGATCCTCCTCATCAGGAACTCCGCCTATTTCGGTAGTCCTTATGGCTTGTGCATTCCTTATGGCCTCTACGGAAAAGGCCGATAGAGATGTTGAGTGACCTCCTTTCACTACCCCAAGAGAGTCACTCGGGGCGCTCTGTTAAGCTCTAGGGGTCTCGGGACCAGCCCCCTCTGGTATATTCGAGACAGCCTCGACCTCAAATGATTCGGGGACCTTGCCCGAAATTTCTTCAGCACGAGGCAAGGCCTCGTCAACCGCCACCAATTTAGCAGCCTTGGTGGTCTCGACGGTCTTCCTCACTCGGGTCACTAGCACCGAGTCACCACGTTCATCTTCATCTTCTTCTTCTTCTTCTTCTTCTTCTTCTTCTTCCCTTAGCCTTTGGACTGACTCCAAAGTCAGAGGGATAACGTTCCCCTTGGGTTTCCGAGCTGCTATCATTCTGGGTTTTTCCCCCTCGGAGGTCAAGGTCCCCTTTCTCTTATTGTCCTTCCCTAGCTTCGGAGCCGGGGCCATAGCCTCTTCCTCACTATTTTGAGGCTTCAGTACCGCATCCTTGTTCAGTCCTACACGAGAAAAAAGTAAGTGAAAAGAAATTTAGCTAATGCATCAGGTATGGGAAAGGGGAAACTTACCATGGTTCTTTGCTTCTCATCGTCCTTTTGCCAAGTCAGGCCATCAGCGCTTAGCATAGGAAGAAGTCGAAGCCATCTTTCGAACCCAATTCTCGAGTTCAGGGACTACTCGAGGCATCCAAGCAACCGCTGCATGACGAAAGAAGGTATTAAATGAAGCAAAAAATGAAACACAACATGGAAACCAACGAGTAGAGTGCTACTTATGTTTCGGGTTCCATTTCTCGGGAAATGGCATTTTCTCTTTCAGGATGAGATCACAGGTCCTCACCTGAGCGAACCGAACCATCCACCCTCGGTCTTTTTCCTCGTCGATGCTCGAGAACAACGCCTTGGTCGCTCGACATTGCAGCTTGATCAACCCTCGAAAGATGCAAGGGCTGTATAATCTGATGAGATGATCGAGGGTGAACGGCATCCCCTCAGCTTCGTTGGTGAAGAACCAGATCATGATCACTATAAGCTAAAAGGAAGGGTGTATTTGGCCTAAAGTCACCTAATATTGACGGCTGAAGTCAATGATGACTGGATCGAGGGGGCCCAACATGAAAGGATAAGTGCAAACACTTATATACCCTTTCACGTGGGTAGTGATGCTCTCTTCAGGGGATGGGATCTCTATCACTTTGTCCCCCTAGTTACCATCCCTTTTGATTTTCTCGAGATACCCTACGGTTATCGAGCAGATATACCTCGATATGTGCTCGCATCGACCAGGGACCGATGGAGGATTCTCGGTTTTGAAGTCGGATTTAAGAACACACGGTCCAGGAACACACTCCTCAAGGAGCGGATCCGCCAGTGTTTTATCACCGGCTGGCCGTGAAGAAGAAGAGGAAGCTTTTTCCTTTTGTGGAACCGTTTTGGATGTTTTAGCCATTGTATGGGTTGAAGAAAGAGGAAGATAGTAAGGTTTTGTGGTTTGGGATTAGCGGTGAAAACCTAAGGAACAATGAAAGAGAAGAACTTGAAAGAAGTAATAACTTAGAAGAACAGACGAAGGTGAAAGTAAAGTTTAATTCAACAAGAAGAAGGCCTATTTATGTATTTACGATGGCGGTTCAACGACACTAGTGGCCAACCACCGAATAACGCTCATTAATGATTTGGGGAACTGTACCAACGGGATGTTTCGGTCACTTCCATCGCTTACGTCACGGAGATTCATTGTTTATCGAGGTCAAAGAAAAATCGAAGGCTCAGTTCATTTCTTCTCATTATAATCCAATAAACGAGGTGACTATCTGTATATGGTAGAAATCGGGACTACTCGATTTCACTATTTGATCGACACTAGGACGTTGCATCGAAGAGCTGAGGCATTAAGTTTGAGATCGAAGTCTCTTTTGAGATAGAGGTCGGTATCAATCGAAGCCAGGAGAGAGAGACTTCGAGTAGCATCGGAGATAGCTTAGTAACGAAGGAGCGAGATATTCGTGATTGGTCGAGGATCGTGGCGTGAATCTCGGAACGGATCAAATCGGAAGAGGTTAATTAGTTGTTTATACGGTTTTCTTTTGTAATTAGAGATATACCATAATTAAGATTCATCTCTTATATAAAGAGGAGTTCCAACCATTTGTAAGCATCATTATTCACTGAAACAAAAGCAATATAGCTCTTCTTTTCTGACTTGTGTTCTTGTTCATCAATTTATTCAATCTTTAATGTTCTTATACTGTTATCACCTCGAGGGTACCTTAATTCGAGGTTGAAGCTCTGTTTGCACATTGGTTTTGTTTATTTACAGTTCAATTCCGCTTTTTACTTTTTTATTTATCAATTGGTGTTGAGTAAAATCACATATTCTTAAAATCATAATATAAATATTCTTAAAACCATAATATAAATTTGATTGTTATCTAATTTTTAGGGTAAACAATAATAATATTATTAATAATGCACTTACCATCACCGTCATACTTAAGTGAATTTGAATATGTTTAAAGAGAACATGATTTCACGTCGGTACAAACGGATAGAGTTTAAACTTAGCTAGAATACTTTCCTTAAAGATATAAAAACAAAAAGAGAACAGTAACGTCTTAATCTTACTACATATGCCAAATATTTAATGACCCGTTTGATCATAAATCTTACTAAAATAAATTTGGGTTTTATTTGGCAAACACATGTTTGATCATAAATTTTGTTTATAGTTTGGCAAAATTCTAAATCCCAAATCCAAAACCAGCTCAATAGCTGGTTCTGGGCCAAATCCCTCATAATATACATATTTTTCCAAAATAAATTTAAGAAATATATTTTGAAAATATGTGTCCAAATACATTTTTATCTTCAAACCAAACTTCACCCAAAATAAATTTTTCAAAATAAATTTGAGAATTTATGACGAATCGCTAGCTTAATCTCTAGTTTAAATCCTATTTCCATCTGGATTTGGTGAGATTATTGTTCCAAATCTTTATCCATTTCAAGGTAAGATCGACTAGTGGGCCCCCTTCGTTGCAAGTAGTATGATTACAACATAAAATATGAGTTTGGAAATCAAGTTTAAGCTTAATTAAGGATCCTTGTGGTTTGTAATTAAAGGAGGATAATCTTCTTCTTGTATACATAATCAAAGTCTTTGTTTAGTGTTACTTTTAAAAAGATAAAATGGTGGTTAACAGTAAGCTTGAAAGGTGTATAACTAATTAAAAAGGGGTTTTTTTTTATCGTCCATCTTGAACTTTAATATTATGGGACAAGAGCTGTCTTCCCTTTTCTTATTTCAGTTCTATCTTTGCTAATTAAATTAGTTGTTAAACAAATCTTGTTATGAAATATAATATGTATAGTGGATTGTCACGATTCGAAATTCCACCTTCAAGTCGCGACGGCGTCTAACGTTGAACCCGCTAAACAAGTCAACGTTTTTGGTTAAATTCACTATTTTCTTTATTTACGATATTTGAAAGAACAACAATAAACATGAATAAATAAATAAGAATGCGGAAGCTAAGAATCCATCAACTTAATAAAATAAATATTACGAAATTCCGTACATAAACCCCCAGAACTGGTGTCACAAATCTCACGGACAGTCTAAAATTTCTACAACAAGAGTCTGAAATGAACAAGTACAACTGTCTGGAAATACAAATAAGACATAAAGGAAAAGATAGATGGTGACGCCAAGGCCCACAAACGTCTGTGGGACTACTTCGGTGTCGCCTGTATGGACTGAAGGATACTCCCTCTATCAGTGTCCACTGGGTCCGGCTCCGTAATTTACACAACATAAAGAAGTGCAGGTGTACCATCAGTACAACCGACCCCATGTACTGAGTAAGTGCCGAGCCTAACCTCAGCGAAGTAGTGACGAGGCTAGGACACGACAACAAATAACACTTGTGCAATTCAATAATATAGCAGGAAATAATGACAGGAAATAAGTAAGTAATTACAACAACGGGGGATAACATGCTGGGGATGAAGGGCAACAACTATCGGAAACAACAGAACAAGGATACAGTTGAAATGGAAAAATAACAGCAGGAAGTACAGCTCTAAACAAGTAAATAAACAAAAACGGCACGGCATGTCCCCTCGTGCTATAACCTCACAATCACTCGGCACGGAATGTCCCCTCGTGCATAACCTCACAATCACTCGGCACGGAATGTCCCCTCGTGCATAACCTCACAATCACTCGGCACGGAATGTCACCTCGTGCATAACATATGTAAAAGCAACAATTGACAGGAAAGATAATAATAAGAAACCTCAAATGTACAGAAATAATCAACAAGTATTCTATCGACCCGACAAGGGACTCGGCTATAACCAATCTCACTCAGAGGTATAATTTTAACAAATGATCCTCAACCGGGAGAATAATCAATAACAATCTACATCATGAAATGCCCTCGATGTATCACTTCCAAAACAACAATTAATTCATTACACGGAGAATATCAAAGAACACTACATAAATCATCAAATTCGACTTACGGGCATGCTCGACCACAACATATAGGTACTCGTCACCTCACCTATACGTTGAACATGGATTAACACATAGCAAATAAGACTCTATACCTACTCCCTCAAGCTAAGGTTAGGCCAAACACCTACCTCGGCTCCAAGAATGCAAATCAAGCCTCTAGCACCGCTTTTCCTCTCGAAATCGACTCCGAAATGATCGTATCTAGACATAATCGACTCAATAATATCAATAATTACTCAACAATTCAATTCCAAAGCCTAGTTATAGAATTCCCAACATTCTTCCAAAACTTCCAAAATTCGACCTCGGGCTCGCTTGGTCAAAACACGAGGTTCGGACCAAAACCCGATCACTCATTCCCCCATGAGCCCGAGTATACAATTTGTTTTGAAATCCGACCCTAAAACGAGGTCAAATTCTCAAAAATTCGAAAAGCCCTAACTATACCCAAAACCCCAATTTCTACCCTTTAATCCCATGATTTTAGGCCTAGAATCTAATAATCGATGATGAAAATGGAAGAATATGGAGTTAAGATTACTTAGCTATGAAGATATGGTGAAGAATCNAGAAGAATTAACTGGACACCAGAAAACAGCCTAACACCAGATTTTTCTAAGGCATTTTGCACTCTGATACCTACCTGAAACTCACCCGTGCCCTCGGGGCTCAAAATCAATTATACACACAACCTCAAAAATATCCTACGGACTTATTCGAGTAATCAAAACACCAAAATAACATCATAAACATCGAACTAAACCTCAAAATCTATAAAAATTCTCAAAACTTGATTAACTTTCAAATTTCCCATTTTTAGTTCGAATCACCTCAAACTGAGTCTGTTTCTTACCAAATTTCACAGATAACTCACATAAGACATATTTAGCGTGTTCCGGGCTCTGGAACCATAATACGGTCCTGGTAACACAGCTTTCGCATCAAAGTTCATTTTCAAAAGCCTTTATATTTTTCAACAATTTTCTTCAAAAATTCATTTCTCGGACTCGGGACCTCGGAATTCGATTCCAGGCGTACGACCAAGTACCATATTTTCCTGCGGATCCTCCGGGACCGTCAAATCAGGGATCCAGGTCCGTTTACCAAAAATGTTGACCAAAGTCAACTTTATTCAAATAATTATTGTAAATTCATCTTTTTATCAATTTTCCACATAAAGGCTTCCCGGCTACGCGCTCAGGCTACGCACGCACATCGAGGTGAGATAAACAGAGGCTTTTAGGGCCTCTAAACACAGATTTAGTTAAAATTACACGGGATGACCCTTTGGGTCATCACAATCTCCACCTCTAAAACAAACGTTCGTCCTCGAACGGACATAGAAAGGTACCTGAATCGGGGAAAAGATGGGGATATCGGCTCCACATATAGGACTCGGATTCCCAGATAGCTACCTCAATAGGCTGACCTATCCACTGAACGCGAACCGAAGGATAACTCTTCGATCTCAACTGACGAACATGCCGAGCTAAAATGGCTACCGGCTCCTCCTCCTAAGACAAATCCTTGTCCAACTGGACGCCGCTGAAGTCAAGTACGTGAGATGGATCCGCAATATACCTCCGAAGCATAGATACGTGAAACATCGAGTGCACAGCTGATAAACTCGGTGGCATGAAAAGTCTGTAGGCCACCTTCCCTACCTTATCCAGAATCTCAAATGGACCTAGGGCTCAACTTGCCCTTCTTTCCGAACCTCATCACGCCCTTCATGGGCGACACCCGAAGAAATACCCGGTCTCATATCATAAATGTCAAATCTCGAACTCTACGATCCACATAACTCTTCTGCTTGGACTGAGTTGTTCGAAGTCTATCCTGAATGATCTTCACCTTGTCCAAGGCATCCTGTACTAACTCAGAACCCAACAATCTAGCCTCTCCCGGCTCGAACCACCCAACTAGCGACCGACACCGCCTACCATACAACGCCTCATACGGAGCCATCTGAATGCTCGACTGATAGTTGTTGTTGTAGGAAAACTTAGCTAAAGGCAAGAACTGGTCCCATGAACCTCCAAAGTCAATGACACACGCTCATAGCATATCCTCCGAGATCTGAATAGTACGCTCGGACAATCTGTCCGTCTGAGGATGAAACGATGTGCTCAAATCAACCCGTGGGCCCAACTCACGCTGAAATACTCTCCAGAAATGGGAGGTAAACTGAGTACCTCGGTCAGATATAATGGATATGGGCACACCATGCAATCGAACAATCTCCCTCATATAGATCTTAGCCAACTTCTCTAAAGAATACGAAACTGATACAGGAATGAAGTGTGCTGACTTGGTCAGCCTATCCACAATGACCCACACCGCATCAAACATCCTCTGAGTCCATGGGAGTCCAACTACAAAGTCCATGGTGATACGCTCCCACTTTCACTCGGGAAGCTCAATCTGCTGCATCACACCACCAGGTCTCTAGTGCTCGTACTTAACCTGATGACAGTTCAAGCACCGAGCTACATAGGCTACAATATCCTTCTTCATCCTCCGCCACCAATAATGCTGCCGCAAGTCCTGGTACATCTTTGCGGCGCCCGGATGAATGGAATACCGGGAACTATGGGCCTCCTGCAATATCAACTCACAAATACCATCAATATCAGGCACACAAATATGGCCCTGCATCCTCAAAACTCCCTCATCATCAACTGTGACCTGCTTGGCACCTCCGTGCCGTACCGTATCTCTAAGAACACATAAATGACGATCATCATACTGCCTGGCCTGAATACGATCATACAATGAGGAACGAGCCACAGTATGGGCCAAAACACTGCCAGTCTCAGAAACCTCCAATCTCATAAACCAGTTGGCCAAAGCCTGAACATCCAAAGCAAGCGGTCGTTCTCCGACTGATAGGTAAGCAAGATTACCCATATTGGCTGACTTCAAGATTAAAGCATCGGCCACCACATTGGCCTTTCCCAGATGATAAAGAATGGTAATGTCGTAGTCTTTCAACAACTCTAACCATCTCCTCTGCCTCATATTCAACTCTTTCTGCTTGAACATATATTGCAAACTCTTATGATCCGTGAATACCTCACATGGAACCCCATACATATGATGCCTCCAAATCTCCAACGCATGAACAATAGCTGCTAACTCCAAATCATGGACTGGATAGTTCTTCTCATGAACCTTCAATTGACGTGAAGCATAAGCTATAACCTTACCCTCCTGCATCAACACTGCACCAAGTCCAATCCGTGAAGCATCACAATACATGGTATAAGGCCCTGAACCTGTGGGAAAAACTAACACCGGTGTCGTGGTCAAGGTCGTCTTGAGCTTTTGAAAGCTTGCCTAACACTCATCTGAACACCTGAACTGGGCACCCTTCTGGGTTAACCTGGTCATCGGGGCTGCGATAGATGAAAAGCCCTCCACAAAGCGGCGATAATAACCTGCTAAGCCCAAGAAGCTCCGAATCTCTGTAGCTGAGGTGGGTCTAGGCCAATCTCTGACTGCTGAAATCTTCTTGGAATCCACATGAATACCTTCTGCCGACACAATGTGACCCAGAAATGCCACTGAATTCAACCAGAACTCACACTTAGAAAACTTGGCATACAACTGACTATCCATCAGAGTTTGGAGGACGACTCGAAGGTGTTGCTCATGCTCCTCTCGGCTACGGGAGTATATCAATATATCCTCAATGAAAACAATAACGAACGAGTCCAAATAGGGCCTGAACACTCGGTTCATCAACTCCATAAAAGCAGCGGGGGAATTTGTCAGCCCAAATGACATCACCAAGAACTCATAATGGCCATACCGAGTGCGAAAGGTTGTCTTAGGGACATCAGACGCCCTAATCCTCAGTTGATGGTAACCAGATCTCAAGTCTATCTTGGAAAACATTGTAGCACCCTGAAGCTGGTCAAATAGATCATCAATCCTCGGCAAAGGATACTTATTCTTAATAGTAACCTTATTCAACTGCCGGTAGTCAAAACACATCCTCATTGAGCCATCTTTCTTCTTGACAAACAACATCGGGGAACCCCAGGGAGAAACACTAGGCCTAATGAAGCCTTTATCCAACAAATCCTGTAACTGCTCCTTCAATTCCTTCAACTCTGGCGGGGCCATACGATGCGGCGGAGTAGAAATGGGCTGAGTGCCCGGAGCCAACTCAATGCAAAAATCAATATCCCTGTCGGGTGGCATACCCGGTAGGTCAACAGGGAATACCTCTGGAAACTCACGAACCACGGGCACAAACTCCATAGAAGGAACCTCGGCACTAGAATTATGAACATAGGCCAAATAGGCCAACCAACCCTTCTCGACCATGCGCTGAGCCTTCATATATGAAATAACTCTACTGGAGGAATGACTAGAAGTCCCTCTCCACTCCAAACGAGGTACTCCTAGCAGGGCCAAGGTCACTGTCTTGGCATGACAGTCCAGAATAGCATGATAGGGGGGATAACCAATCCATCCCCAATATAACATCAAATTCAACCATATCAAGAAGCAATAGATCTACCTGAGTCTCCAGAGCACCAATAGCCACTAAGCATGAACAGTAGACTCGATCTACCACAATAAAATCACCCACCGGTGTAGACACATATACAGAAGTACTCAGGGAATAACGGGACATACTCAGATAGGGGGCAAAATATGAAGACACATAGGAGAATGTAGACCCCGGATCAAATAAAATCAAAGCATCTCGGCTGCAAACTGAAATCGTACCTGTAATAACTGCATCAGAGGGCTCAGCCTAAGGCCTGGCACGAATAGCATAGCATCGGGGTGGAGCCCCTCCAACCTGAACATCTCTGGGTTGACCTACTGCGGGATGACCTCTACCTCTCGTGGCCTGTCCTCCACCTCTGGCACCACGACCACCACCCCTAGCTGGCTGAGGGGGCGGGGGTGCACCTGATGCGGGAACCATGGCACGGGAATCCTGAAACTGAGGGCCACCAAAACCTCGGGGGCAAAACCTAGAAATATGCCCCGTACCACCGCAAGTGAAGCAAGACCTCGACTGCAAAGAATACTGACCTTGGAACTGTCCCTGACGACCAGAATGACCACCCTGAAAGCTCTGAATCGGCAGTGCACTGATGGGAGCTGATAGTGCACTGCGGGATACCTGAAGTGCCGACTGGTAAGGCCTAGGAGGATTCCCTCTGCCAAAGAAATCTCTTCCTCCAGATGAGGCACCACTGAACCGACCGAAATGACGAGGTATCTTGTCAGACTCCTGACTACTGCCCTGTGATAAGACCATCTCAATACGCCTGGCCACATTGGCCGCATCCTGAAAAGAGATGTCAGTACCTGTCTCCCTGGCCATTTGGAGTCTGATAGGTTGAGCTAGACCCTCGATAAACCTCCTCACCCTCTCACGATCAGTGGGGAAGGATCATGATAGTATGTCGGGCTAGAGTGATGAACCTGTTCTCATACTGTGTAACAGTCATAGATCCCTGCTGGAGACGCCCAAACTGCCTTTGAAGATCCTCCCTCTGGGTAACTGGAAGAAACTTCCCCAAGAAAAACTCGGAGAACTGAGCCAAAGTCAAAGGTGCAGACCCAGCTGGTCTGGTCAAGCAATAGTCTGTCCACCAAGTCTTGGCGGTACCAGAAAGACGAAAAGTAGCAAAATCGACCCCATTGGTCTCCACAATGCCCATGTTCCGAAGAACCTCATAACAACTGTCCAAGTAATCCTGGAGATCCTCTGATGCTGCACCAGTAAAAGTAGTAGGGAATAACTTGGTGAACCGATCCAATCTCCATAGGGCATCTGCTGACATAGCTGCTCCCTCAACTGTCGGTGCTACAATACCTGGCTGAGCTACTCCGACTGTCTAACGTGTCGGAGTTTGGAATTGAGGAGCTAGCTGCTCTAGTGTGCGAGTAGCAGGAGTCTGGGTCCCTCCCCCATCCTGAGAGACAGATGGTGCAATAGGAAGAAGACCGGCTTGAGCCATGCTCTCCATAAGTCCCACTAAGCGGACGAGAGCGTCCTAAAGAACCAGGGTGGCAATGAACCCCTCTGGGACCTGAGCTGGTCCAACTGGAACCGTCTGAGCAGGAACCTCACCGGCAAAGTCTACATGTGGGTCCTCTACTGGGGCTGCTGCTCTAGGCTGAGCCCTGCCCCTGCCTCGGCCTCTAGCACGACCTCGTCCTTGGCCCCTCGTAGGAGCTGCAACAGGAGGATCGGGTTGCTGATCGGTAGATAAGGAAGCACGCGTTCTCTCCATCTGCGAGAGAATAGAATAGAAACTCAATTAGCATTTAGAATTCAAATCGCACGACAGAGAATAAGGAAAAAAAAAGTGAAGTCATTCCTAACTTTGCAGCCTCTGGGGGATAGGTACAGACATCTCCGTACCGATCCCTCAAGCTCTACCAAGTTTGTCCGTGAATTGTGAGACCTAAGCAACCTAGTGCTCTGATACCAACTTGTCACGACCCGAAATCCTACCTTCAAGCCGTGACGGCGTCTAACGTTGAACCCGCTAGACAAGCCAACGTTTTTGGTTAAATTCACTATTTTCTTTATTTACGATATTTGAAAGAACAACAATAAACATGAATAAATAAATAAGAATGCGGAAGCTAAGAATCCATCAACTTAATAAAACAAATATTACGAAATTCCGTACATAAACCCCCATAACTTGTGTCACAAATCTCACGGACTGTCTAAGATTTCTACAACAAGAGTCTGAAATGAACTAGTACAACTGTCTGGGAATACAAATAAGACAAAAAGGAAAAGATAGATGGTGATGCCAAGGCCCACGAATGTCTGCGAGACTACCTCGGTGTCGCTGGTGTGGACTAAAGGATACTCCATCTATCAGTGTCCACTGGGTCCGGCTCCGTAATCTGCACAACATAAAGAAGTGCAGGTCTAGCATCAATACAACCGACCCCATATACTGAGTAAGTTGCGAGCCTAACCCCGGCGAAGTAGTGACGAGGCTAGGACACGACAACAAATAACACTTGTGCAATTCAATAATATAGCAGGAAATAATGAAAGGGAAATAAGCAAGTAAATACAACAACGGGGGATAACATGCTGGGGATGAAGGGCAACAACTATCGGAAACAACAGAACAAGGATACAATTGAAATGTAAAAATAACAGCAGGAAGTACAGCTCTGAACAAGTAAATAAACAGAAACGGCACATCATGTCCCCTCGTGCTATAACCTCACAATCACTCGGCACAGAATGTCCCCTCGTGCATAAATAATAATCACTCGGCACAGAATGTCCCCTCGTGCATAACATCACATTCACTCGGCACGGAATGTCCCCTCATGCATAAAGAATAAATGATCACTCGGCATGGAATTTCCCCTCGTGCATAACCTCACAATCACTCGGAACGGAATGTTCCCTCGTGCATAACATATGTAAGAGCAACAATTGACAGGAAAGACAATAATAAGAAACCTCAAATGTACAGAAATAATCAAGAAGTATTCTATCATCCCGGCAAGGGACTCAGCTAAAACCAATCTCACTCAGAGGTATAATTTTAACAAATGATCCTCAACGGGGCGAATAATCAATAACAATCTACATCATGAAATTCCCTAGATGTATCACTTCCAGAACAATAATTAATTTATTACACGGAGAATATCAAAGAACACTATATAAATCATCAAATTCGACTCACGGGAATGCTCGACCACAACATATAGGTACCCGTCACCTCACCTATACGTTGGGCATGGATTATCACATAGAAAATAAGACTCTATACCTACTCCCTCAAGCTAAGGTTAGGCCACTTACCTTGGCTCCAAGAATGCAAATCAAGCCTCTAGCACCACTTTTCCTATCGAAATCGACTCTGAAATGATCGTATCTAGACATAATCGACTCAATAATATCAATAAGTACTCAACAATTCAATTCCAAAGCCTAGTTATAGAATTCCAAACATTCTTCCAAAATTTTCAAAATTCGATCCCAGGCCCGCTTGGTCAAAACACGAGGTTCGGAACAAAACCCGATCACCCATTCCCCCACGAGCCCGAGTATACAATTTGTTTTGAAATCCGACCCTAAAACGAGGTCAAATTCCCAAAAATTCGAAAGGCCTAACTCTACCCAAAACCCCAATTTCTACCCTTTAATCCCATGATTTTAGGCCTAGAATCTAATAATCGATGATGAAAATGGAAGAAGATAGAGTTAAGATTACTTACCTATGAAGTTATGGTGAAGAAGCTCTTCAAAAATGGCCCAAGGAGGTGGGGAGAAGAAGAAGGTAGTGAAAAATATCAAAATCCTATAATGAGTATTCTGTTTTTGGACTTTTAAATAACTGGGCGAAATTGGCCTTCGCGATCGCGACAGGTCCCCTGTGATCGTGGGGAGTACTGGACTTAGACCTACGCGATCGCGAAGTGAAGAATGGGATCGCAGATCTTGATGACACAGTACATCGCGATCGCGGCTCAGAGTCCGCGTTCGCAGTGAATAAATTAGTACCCAGCCCCCAACCATTGTTTACACTATGCGTTGGCGTGTGGCCCTCCGCGATCGCGTAGAGCACTGACCCCAGGCTCCGCGATCGCGACTGAGGCCCTGCGTTCGCGTAGGGTTAATTACCCCCCCCCCCTCGACTGACTCATCGTGATCGCATGCAAAGCACCGCGATCGCGGAGAAGAATTAACTGGACACCAGAAAACAGCCTAACACCAGATTTTTCTAAGGCATTTTGCACTCCGACACCTACCCGAAACTCACCCGAGCCCTCGGGGCTCAAAACCAATTATATACACAACCTCAAAAATATCCTACGTACTTATTCGAGTAATCAAAACATCAAAATAACATCATAAACATCAAATTAAACCTCAAAATCTATAAAAATTCTCAAAACTTCATTAACTTTCAAAGTTTCCACTTTTAGTCTGAATCACTTCAAACTGAGTCCGTTTCTTACCAAATTTCACAGATAACTCACATAAGACATATTTAGCTTATTCCGGGCTCCGGAACCATAATACGGGCCCGGTAACACAGGTTTCGCATCAAAGTTCATTTTCAAAAGCGTTTATATTTTTCAGAAAACATATTCTTCAAAAATTCATTTCTCGGACTCGGGACCTCGGAATTCGATTCTGGGCATACGCCCAAGTCCCATGTTTTCCTACGGACCCTCCGGGACCGTCAAATCACGGGTCCAGGTCCGTTTATCAAAAATGTTGACCAAAGTCAACTTTATTCAAATAATTATTGTAAATTCATCTTTTTATCAATTTTTCACATAAATGCTTCCCGGCTACGCGCCCGGGCTGCGCACGCACATCGAGATGAGATAAATGGAGGCTTTCAGGGCCTCGGAATACAGATTCAGTTAAATTACACGGGATGACCCCTTGGGTCATCACATGGATGTCTATAACTCCTAAAGAAGTTACTCCCACTACTTTTCTCCATTATCCCCACTATTTTTTACTATTATGGTTGTAACTCCCACACCTTCATAGCCTCCTCCATGATCTTCCCTCATGATCTCAATAGTTAATACCATGTTCATGGCATCCATTTGTATTACCTATATCATCCTATAAATAAAGGGTTTGGGTATCAAATTGTATACACTAGAATATATGGAAGAAATAAGATAGTTCTCTCTTCCTCTCCATATTTCTTGTCTATTACCTTATTTTATATTGTTACTTTGAGCTAAGTTTCTTAACATGTTATCAGCACGACACTCTAATCAACCGAGCCTTGAGTTTGATTCTTCTTCGGCCCATATTCTGATTAATATCATTACGAGAAAAGAATGACTGATGCAACCAATAAGTAAAAAGTCATTGTTCAATTCCCAAGTCATTTCAGCATAGTACTGTTGCTTGAAAATGGCAGCAACACTATTTAGATATGGTTTCAAAATTGATTGGTCAAAATTTTGAGAGCAATCACTAATGATGAGGTATGATTTAATACATCGATCGGTTTTTAAGGTAAAACTTGGATTTCATAATTTCTATATTTTTCGTTTTATCGCGTTTCTTTTGTTCTTTTTGTTGAAAGCATGTTGCCTATTTTTGATAACATATTATTGTCTTTCATATCCAAACATGAGACAATGACCATTTGATTGAAAGTGTTTTAAGAACTAAAAACGATAAATTTTTCAATATTTATGCAATGTCATTATATTTAAATTTTAACGAACTACTAGCCACCGATTTTAAGCACTGTTACTGAGTTATATATATTACAATTGATGAGGGATTTAAGAAATAAAAATGGAATAAAGAAACAACAATCAAAAATCAATTTTGATTGGTTATATTGTAGATGAATTTGTTGTCAAATAATTTAATTTTATACATCTTTTCCAACAGCCAATATTTGAAGCTTTAGATGCTTTTGCTCTTCTTTATCCCTCATTATCTCATACATCATTGGCTTCGTGGTTAATCATAAAAATTTTCGTTGCTAACAATGCCTTCTTTGTGGTGGTTTTAAGCAATTGGTTTCCCATAGAAGAACTTCAGAGGATCTAAATCCTTAGTGATTAAATATCCAATTGAACTCTAAGTTCACACAAATAAATTTGCAATAGAATTTGAAAATAAACAATTCGAAGTGATAGTATTTTAAAGTCTCAAGGGTGAGTCTCAGTTGCACTTTGGCCTATTATGGTATTGGTTGAGGGTAAGACGGTGGGTTCAAGTCCCATCGCACCTTGAGGGTAAAACATCATGTCCGAGTCCTGATGCTCCATGATGGTAAGAGTTGGGTTTGTGTCCCAATTAAATATGGCCTTTGCCATTATATGGGTAATTTGAGTCCCAATGCACCATGTTCATGATATAATGATGACCGAAGAAAAATAATGTATTTTCATGAAAAAGCATGAAGTTTGTCACACTTGATTTGCTCCATTTTTGAAGTGAATGTGATAACAGTGCATAATGAGGCTAGATGAAGACAAATGGTTGACCAATGAACGTGGGTGTGCCAAAGACCAAAATAATAGAGTCATCATTATGGTAATGTAAAAAGGAGAACAATAATAAGTTCTCAAGATAAACCTTCAACGGTGAAGGAAATATGTATCAATGCGATCGATTAATATGAGACACGTTCACATGATTATAGTTCATTCCCTGAAAATATGACTTGTGATAAGCATTGTAATTTCATACTCATTCCTGAAAGTAAATGTTAAAATATATATGTGATGAAAAATATGCATAAGAATGTGCTTATGCATGATTGTATAAATACCACAATCACCTCTAAGGGAGGTTTTAGAGAAATAATGATAATGAATATTACAATGTGGTTACATGAATATGTCATTGGTCGCGTACATGTGGTGCGCCAAAAATATTATTCCATGCCTTATAAAAAGTTATTAAATGCAAACTTAAAGCAAGAAATGGTTTTGCTTATGATGACTTCGACCGTGACAATTATTATGATATAATTTTCTCCGTGAAGGAGATATTTACCATATGGATGGTGTGACAAAAGATCTTGTAGTACAAAATCAATTAAGAGCTCCGAAAGAGCGAATGTGTTACTACAGATCAATGAAATTGTTCTTGAAATTAATATTGTAGTAAGTCTCAAAAGAAACCTTTTGAGTTTCAAATGTATTAGCCAAAGTGGTTGGAATTTTGAGACTATAAATGAAAGGAAGATTGAATATCTTCATATTACTATAACCATACTGGATAAATATGAAAGGTTACCCGGTTTTTCTTCTATTTGTACTACAAATGTGTAAGCATGATGATGGAATAACATGTCGTGGTAAATTAAATATTTACTGAAATAAACAACAGTTGGCATGACCGGTTGGCCATCCCGGTTCAATTATGGTGCGAAAAGTTTATTGAGAATTCACATTGGCATATATTGAAGAAATAGAAGGTTCTTCGAGAATTCTCTTGTGTTGCTTATTCTCCTGATATCCAGCTAAGGTTGGGATTAAATCCCTGATTTCTGGAACGAATAAAAGGTGATATATTTGTGGGCCCAGTCACCTGCCATGTGGACCGTTTACTATTATATGATTTTAATGGATGCAGCTATTATATGGTCATATGTGCGTTTGTTATCAACTTGCAATTTGGATTTTGCAAGGTTGATTGCTCAAATTATTAGAGCAAAGTTCCAGAATATAAGCTATGATAATTTGATATTGCTGGTTTAAATCCTATTTGGTTTAGCAGAAATTGTATGCCTCCAATTATAGTTAAACCATTGGTTATGAGATGTATTATTTAACATACAACAACATTTGTACGCATCTACCCAAGTTATGATAAATTCTCCCTATCACAATTGGTTCTGGGTCAGGAACCAAATAATTTCCATCTAGAAATATTGATATTGTATATGATTTAATTGTTCCACCACAATGCACAATGATGGGTCCCCAAAGAAAGTTGGGGATATGTGTTTGTGATCCCAGGATTAGGGGGAGAAAATTGGCAGCTAAAAAAGTAATCATGGAATGAATTATTATGAGTGTACCTAGATCCTTGTACAAGAAAATGTGAACTTGAAGTTCAAGTGATAATTCATTTGTAAAATATTGCCAGGCTTATTTGCTGACCCAAAGCTAAATATTATATTTCAGCTACTAATACTCCAAATAGAATAAAGTTCATGATGAGCATAGTCTATGGAACACTTGAAGCGTAATAGACTAATCGGTTCCAAAGATAAAATTCCTTGAAGAAAGAGAGGAGCAAATGATAAAGTTGACCTCATGGAAGAGGCCCAGGTACCTAAAAATAATGAGATCTCGATATGTTATGTCTTTATTGTGTGATGATGGAACCAATGTAAAAGGATCATCGATGATATTGTTGATATAATATACCGCTCAATATTACTGATATTGACGAGGATCTTGAGCTCAAATCTGTCTTGGAATTTGGACAGATAAATAATTGGTCAAATGAAAAATGCGCAATGAAAATTGACTTCACCTAAAAAATGTGAAATTGGCCAGATATCCTGGAATTAATTACATTGAGATATGTTCTCATGTGGTGGATGAAATCGTTTTCAGGTTTTAATTTGACAATACATGAAAAACTTGATATGTGATAATGTACATTATTCTGAAGCTTAGTAAGGTTCCCAAGAAACTTATTAAATAAATCTTCATCAAATTCTTATGTGGATTAGATCAATCATAGCGTACATGATTTGCTTTTGTGTCTAGTGCAATTAGTGCACTAATGTATCTTGCTAAAACTATAAGTATAACAATATTCTAGCAAGATATAGTTTTAGTACTACGTTGATATATTGAAATACGATAAGTGTTATATTGCAAAATGAATCGTTGATATAGATTTGTTTATTCTAACAAATAATGTCAAGGTTTTGTTGTTTATGCAAATGCAGGCATTTTCTGAAATTCGTTCATCAAACAATCTATTTTTATGTGAGGAACGACCATATAATCATTTCACAATATGTGTGATTTTTCTTTGAAGAGAAGATTCCAATAACAGTGAAGACGATGATGTTTGCTTATCTCAATTGAAAGAAAGATATATTGAAGGAGACAGAATAAATCATATATTTCATCAAAATTCTTTGTCAGACAAAATCTTCAACAGAATGATGAAATAGATGTTCAACAAATTCGTTCAAGTGATAACTTGGCATAATAATTCACTAAGGCATTGACTGTCTCAACATCATAGATGTTGTCAAGCTTGGAATTCGTCGTCTCCGGAAAATAAAGTGATGTTTTCATCAGGGGGAGACAAATACGCGTTGTACTCTTTTTTCCTTGGCTAAGGTTTTATCCCACTGGATTTTTCTGGCAAGGTTTTTAACGAGGCAGCAAATAATGCGTATTACAAGATATGTGTACTCTTTTTCCTTCACTATAATTTTTTTCCCACAGAGTTTTTTCTTAATAAGGTTTTAACGAGGCACATTATCTATATACATCTAAGGAGGAGTGTTATAAAATATAATATTGTATAGTGGATGTCTATAACTCCTAAAGAAGTTACTCCCACTACTCTTCTCCATTATCCCCACTACTTCTTACTATTATAGTTGTAACTCCCACACCTCCATAACCTCCTCCATGATCTTCCCCCATGATCTCAATAGTTAATACCATGTTCATGGCATCCCTTTGTATTACCTATATCATCCTATAAATAGAGGGTTTGGGTATCAAATTGTATACACTAGAATACATGGAAGAAATAAGATAGTTCTCTCTTCCTCTCCACATTTCTTATCTATTTCCTTGTTTTATATTGTTACTTTGAGCTAAGTTTCTTAACAAATCTTAGTTAATCGTTTTTTTTTGGGTTGCTCACAGAAGTACCAACATGCACTTAAAGCCGAACTCCCAAACTATTTTTGGGCTGGACGAACACTAGTAAATAACATTCATCTGATTATAGGGACTTTTATCTAGTTATATTATATTAGAAATTTATTTATCTATGTTCTCTATATTTTGAAGCTTTTAATAAGTATCAAGGTGTGATGACCCAAAAAGTCATCCCGTGTATTCCTAGCTAATTCTGTGTTCTGAGGTCGTAAAAACCTCCTTCTATCTTACCTCGATTTGCGTGCACAACCCAGGCGTGTAACCGGGAAGCCTTGGTGTGAAAAACTGATAAAAAGATGTTTTTGTATTGAAATTTGAATTGAGTTGACTTTAGTCAACATTTTTGGGAAACGGACCCGGACCCGTGATTTGACGGTCCCAGAGGGTCCGTAGGAAAATATGGGACTTGGGCGTATTCCCGGAATCGAATTCCGAAGTCCCAAGTCCGAGAAATGAATATTTAAAGGAAATTATTTTCTCAAAAATATAAAGGTTATTGAAAATGGACTTTTATGTGAAATATGTGGTATCGGGCCCGTATCTTGGTTCCGGATCCCGGTACAGGTTCGATATGATTTATATGTGTTATTTGTGAAGTTTGGTAAGATACGGACTTCGTTTGACGCGATTCGGATCAAAAATGCAAATTTTGAAGTTTTAAAATATTTCATTCATTTTGAGGTTTAATTCGTTGTTTTTATGTTATTTTGGTGGTTTTATTACACGAGTAAGTCTGTAGGAAATTTTAGAAGTTGTGTGTATATTTAGTTTTGAGCCCTGAGGGATCGGGTGAGTTTCGGGTAGGTGTCGGGGTGTAAAAACATAGAAAATCTGGTGTAAAACCTCAGTTTCTAATGTTTGGTGTGGTCTACTATGCGATCGCATAGGCCCTTGCGCAATCGCATAGCTCTATGCTGAGGGAAGTAATCTATGACACTATGCGATTGCATAGTGTGTTCCACGATCGCATAGCGTAGTAGTAGGTAGTCTTATGCGATCGCATTATTTACTTCGTGGTCGCGGAGAGTAAGGTCCAGACAACTCTGCGATCGCATACCCTTCCTCGCGATCACGTAGCTTTACCAGACCACTATGCGATCGCAATCCTTCCTTCGCGATCGCATAGACAAATTCTGCCCAGTCATTTTAAAGACCAAAAACAGAATGTATTACGGGATTCTTCACCATTTTTCTCAAACTCTTTCTTCTCCAAACCTCTTGGGCGATTTTTGAAGAGCTTCTTCACCATAGCTTCATAGGTATGTAATCCTAACCTCGTTTTCTTCCATTTTTATCATCACCCATTAGATTCTAGGCCTAAAAACATGAAATTAAAGATAGAAAATTAGGGATTTTGGTAGAGTTAGGGATTTTTGATTATTTGGGAATTAGACCTCGTTTTGGGGTCGAATTTCAAGATAAAATATATATTCGGGCTCGTGGGTGAATGGGTGATCGGGTTTTGGTCCGAACCTCGTGTTTTGACCAAGCGGCCCCGGGGTCGAATTTTGGATTTTAGGGAAGAATGTTGCGAAATCTATAATTAAGCATTGGAATTGAATTGTTTAACCTTTATTGATGTTATTGATTCGATTATGTCTAGATACGATCGATTTGGAGTCGGGTTCAAAACGAAAAGCGGTGCTAGAGGCTTGACTTGATCGTGGAAGTCGAGGTAAGTGTTTGGCCTAACCTTAGCTTGAGGGAATAGGTGTTGAGCCTTATTTGCTACGTGCTTATTCCATCCAATGTATAGGTGAGGTGACGAGTACCTATATGTTGTGGTCAGTCATGCCCGTGAGTCGAATATGAGTAATTATGTGATTTTCATTGAAGTTTACTGTGTCTATGGATTTGATTTCATTTGGTAGTTATTCAATTGATGGAAATTCTCAGTTATGAGCACTGTTGATTAATTGTTCGGCTGAGGAAATATGTTTGTAAGTTATACATCTGTGTAGGTTTGGTTATAGCTGTGTCCCTTGCCGGGACGGTAGTACTCTTGTTGATTATTCCTTTGTATTTAAGGTTTCTTATTGTTGATTTTCCTGTCAATTGTTGTTTTATGATATTTTTGCATCAGGGGACATTCCGTGCCGTGTTGTTGATATTTATGCACGAGGGGAGATTTCATGCCGTGTTATAGATATTTATACACGAGGCGACATTTCGTGCCGTGTTGTTGATATTTATGCACGAGGGGACATTCCGTGTCGTGTTATTGATATTTATGCACGAGGGGACATTCTGTGCCATGTTGTTGATATTTATGCACGAGGGGACATTCTTTGCCTTGTTTTATGATATTTAGCACGAGGGGACATGCCGTGCCGTTTCTGTTTACTCGTTTGTTCAGAGCTGTTAGTTTTTGTTGTTATTTACATATTTCAATTGTGGCTCTGTTCCGTCATTTCAGTAATTGCTACCCCTTTGTCCCCAACATGTTTTTCCCCGTTTTTGTACTTAATTATTTACTTCCTGCTGTTATTTCTGTTATATATATTATTGAATTGCACAAGTGTTTATTATTTGTCGTGTCCTAGCCTTGTCAGTACTTCGCCGAGGTTAGGCTCGACACTTACTCAGTACATGGGGTCGGTTGTATTGATACTACACCTGCACTTCTTTATGTTGTGCAGATTACGGTACTGGACCCGATGGACACTGATCGAGGGAGTATCCTTCAGTCCACAGGCGACACTGAGGTAGTCCTGCAAGCGTCCGCAGGCCTTGGAGTCACCTCTTATCTCTTTCCGTTCTCTGTCGTTTCTTTGTATTTTTGAGACAGTTGTATTTGTTAATTCAAACCCTTTGTTTTTAGTAAACTTAGTCAGTCCGTGAAGTTGTGATACCAGTTTGGGGGTTTTGATTAAGGATTTTGTAATATTAATTACTTAAGTTATTGGATTTCGTAGCTTCCGTATTCTTATTCATAATTGTTCTTGTTTATTACTTTTCTTTAAATGCCAAATAATAAGGAAATAAGTATGTTAACCAGAATGTTGGCTTGTCTAGCGGGTTCAACGTTAGACGCCATCACGGTCCCGACGGTGGGATTTCGGGTCGTGACAAGTTGGTATCAGAGCACTAGGTTTCTTAGGTCTCACAATTCACGGAAAAACTTGGTAGAGTCTGAGGGATCGGTACGGAGATGTCTGTACTTATCCCCCATAGGCTGCAAAGTTAGGAATAACTTCACATCTATTCTTCTTTGTCGTGCGATTTGACTTCTAAATGCTAATTGAGTTTCTATATTATTCTCTGGCAGATGGCGAGAACGCATGCTTCCTCATCTACCGATCAACAGCTCGATCCTCCAGTTGCAGCTCCTACGAGGGGTCGAGGACGAGGAATATGCCGTACTAGAGGCCGAGGCAGGGGCAGGGCTCAGCCTAGAGCAGCAGCCCCAGTGGAGGATCCTCAGGTAGAGTTTTCCGATGAGATTCCTGCTCAGACAGACCCAGTTGGACCAGCTCAGGTCCCAGAGGGATCCATTGCCACCCCGGTACTTCAGAACACTCTGGTCCTCTTAGTAGGCCTTATGGAGAGCGTGGCTCAGGCCGGTCTACTTCCTACAACACCTGTCGTGTCTCAGGATGGGGGAGGGCCCCAGACTCCTTCCACCCGCACACTAGAGCAGCTAGCTTCTCAGTTCCAGACTCCAGCACCTCAGACAGTTGGAGTGGCTCAACTGGGTATTGTGGCACAGGAAGTTGAGGGAGCAGCTATGTCTGCCGATGCTTTGTGGAGATTGGATCGATTCACCAAGTTATTTCCTACTACTTTTACTGGTGCACCATCAGAGGATCCCCAGGATTTCTTGGACAGCTGCTATGAGGTTCTTCGGAACATGGGGATTGTGGAGACCAATGGGGTCGATTTTTCTATATTCCGCCTTTCTGGTACTGCTAAGACTTGGTGGAGGGATATTTGCTTGACCAGACCAGTGGGATCTTCGCCGTTGTCTTGGGCTCAGTTCTTCGAGTTGTTCTTGAAAAAGTTTCTACCAGTTACTCGAAGGGAGGATCTTCGGAGGCAGTTTGAGCGTCTCCATCAGGGCTCTATAAGAGTTACCCAGTATGAGACCAGGTTCATCACTTTGGCCCAACATGCTATCATGATACTCCCCACAGATCGAGAGAGGGTGAGGAGGTTTATTGAGGGGCTAGCTCAACCTATTAGACTTCAGATGGCCAGAGAGATAGGTAATGATATTTCATTCCAGGAGGCGGCCAATATGGCCAGGAGTATTGAGATGGTCTTATCCCAGGGTAGTGGTCAGGGGTCTGACCAGAGACCTCATCATTTTGGTCGATTCGGTGGCGCCTTATCCAGGCAGAAATTCTTTTGGCAGAGGTCATTGTAACAACCCGGTCTATCGCTACGTAAAACATGCATTTTAACTGTTGTTAGTGGCTTAGTATATGTTGGTTATTCTAATATTAATTTGTTAGAGTTGATAGGCTTGAAATCGAAATGGTTAAATGAGAATTTAGTCACTTA
>ML260628.1:38518-137320 GCA_005239495.1 Nicotiana undulata | reverse complement strand
GAGGAAGGAGAGATATGAAAGAAAGAGCAGGAAGAAGGAACTGGTCCAACCCAAGAAAACTACCATAAAGGCTATGGTTACTGCTTGGGGGGAAAGTTTAGATGAAGAATCAGAAGATGGTGAGACAGAAGATCAGGATCTCATGGAAATTGGAGAATCTGATGAGGAGACTTATGAAGAACCACAAGTAAGTAGCTCACATATTAAAACAAAAATAAAGTTTCTATCTAAGGAGACACTCTCCGAGTTGCTACTTGACTTCATTGATGATTTTGAGGAGACAACTAAAGAGAAAGATCAACTATCTAAAGAGTGTGCAATGCTGAGAGCAAAATGCATGGACCTGGAAATAAGGGTCAGTGAATCTAAAAAGAAAAACACTGTCTTGATGAACCAGGTTCAACCACTCGAAACTGAGATTCTAGAACTAAAATCTGAAAATTTAAAGTTAAGACTAAGATCCAGTAAAAAGGTAGTTGATCACTCTCATGCGAAGTTAGAAGAAGACTTAGGTAAGTTAAAAGATAAAATGTATGCCAAAGATGATCAGATAAGATCTCTTAAAGAAGAACTTGGCAAAGTCAAACATGAATTTGATAGAACACGTAAGTGGAATAAGTCTTCAGATGCTTAAATATGGCTCCAAGAGAATCATAGTAGCAACCGGAGAGGGATTGGTTTTGGGAGAGTCAATTGCCTAAGTGGGANTTAATATGGCTCCAAGAGAATCATAGTAGCAACCGGAGAGGGCTTGGTTTTGGGAGTCAATTGCCTAAGTGGGATCCCAAAAGCAAGTATCTCACTCTCCCTGAAAATGAAATTTGCACCCATTGTGGGAAGACTGGACACTCTAAATATGAGTGTTCTACAAAAGAAAAGGCCAGTCAGAAAAATGAGAGATTCCTTAAAAGGAAAAATTGGCTACCAAATTGGGCCAGAAAAAATCTGATTTATCCATTCTCTCATGGAAAAGGACCCAAACTAGTTTGAGTTCTTAAAACTAACCCCTGATTTTCTTTTGAAGGTACAAGTGAAGGGAGGCAGCCAATTTTGGTTTTTGGATTGTGGCTGTTCTAAGAATATGACAGGGAACAAGGAACAGTTCCTTTCACTTGAAAACCTCAAAGGAGGAAATGTCTCCTTTGGAAACGGAAAGAAAGGTGAAATAATAGGGGTCGGCAAGGTAGGTAAAGATGACACACGTTCAATTGAACATGTGTATCTGATAGATGGCTTGAAATATAGCCTTATCAGTGTGTCACAACTGTGTGACAGAGGTAACCTTGTCGCTTTTACTTCCACAAAATGTTTTGTGATCAACCTGCTTACTGACAAGATTGTTTTGCAGGGAAAAAGAATAAACAATATCTATGTCATTGAATTTTCCACACTGTCTGACAATGAACTCACTTGCCTTAGTGTGTTGGACAGTGATCCCCTCCTGTGGCACAAAAGACTTGGTCATGCAAGTCTAACTCAACTTAACAAGCTGGTCTCTAAGGACTTAGTGGTAGGGCTTCCTAACATTAAGTTCAAAGAAGACAAGGTTTGTGAGGCATGTGCAAGGGGGAAGCAGGTAAGGTCTTCTTTCAAAAGTAAGAAAATGGTCAGTACCACCAGGTCGTTGGAACTGGTTCATATGGATCTGTGTGGTCCCATGAGAACTCTAAGTAGAGGTGGAAAGAGATATGTTATGGTACTAGTAGATGATTTCTCAAGGTTCACTTGGACCTTATTCTTGGCATCTAAGGATGAAGCATTTGAAATGTTCACCTCATTTGTCAAGAAGATTCAGAATCAATTAAGACATCAACTAGCATCCATTAGATCTGACCATGGTACTGAGTTTGAGAATGCTAAGTTTGTTGAGTTATGTGATGAACATTGTTTGAATCACAATTTTTCTACTCCTAGAACCCCACAACAAAATGGGGTTTTTGAAAGGAAAAACAGAACTCTTGAAGACATGGCAAGAACCATGCTTCTATCAAGCAAACTACCTCACAGCTTCTGGGCAGAAGCAATTAACACTGCATGTTATATTATCAATAGATGCATGACCAGACCTCTGGTAGAGAAAACTCCCTATGAATTACTTAAAGGGAGAAAGCCCAACATATCCCATCTTAGGGCTTTTGGATGCAAGTGTTATGTGCATAATAATGGCAAAGATTCTTTAGGAAAATTTGATCCCAGAAGTGATGAGGGAGTGTTCTTGGGATATTCTACACATAGCAAAAATATACAATAAAAGAACTATGTGTGTAGAAGAAAGTGTACATGTGTCTTTGATGAAACTAACACTTTATCTGAGAGACAGGAACCAGAAGATGAGGAGCTTGGACTGGTGAGGAGAAATGACTACATTGATGCACCTATGTCAGATGGAACATGTTCAACAACCCCACACAACTCGACAAGGGGAATTTCTCATGAAAATACTGGCCCTGATCATGTTCCACAGCAACAAGACAACATGGAACAATCCATAGGTGAACAACTGGTTCTCAAACCACACAGATACCAGAGTTCTCACCCTCTTGAGAACATCATAACAGACTTGAGATCTAGAATCAAAACTAGATCCTCCTTGAAAAATCTGTGTGCGTTTGATGCATTTCTATTCTTGATTGAACCAAAGAACATTTCTGAAGCCCTAAAAGATGCTGACTAAGTAACTGCTATGCAAGAGGAGCTCAATCAATTTGAGAGAAGTCAAGTATGGCACTTGGTACCCAGGCCACTGGACAGATCAATAATTGGCACCAAGTGGGTGTTCAGGAACAAACTCGATGAGGATGGAACTGTTACAAGAAACAAGGCAAGACTGGTTGTTCAAGGATACAACCAAGAAGAGGGAATTGATTATGATGAGACCTTTGCTCCTGTGGCAAGATTGGAGGCAATCAGACTTCTTATAGCATTTGCTGCACACATGGAATTCACTCTGCATCAGATGGATGTCAAAAGTGCCTTTCTCAATGGCTATTTGAAAGAAGAGGTATTTGTAAAATAACCTCCTAGTTTTGAAAGAAAAAAATCACCTGATCATGTATATAAACTTGACAAGGCTCTCTATGGTCTCAAGCAAGCACCTAGAGCTTGGTACGAGAGATTGTCAAAATTCCTGCTGGAACATGGGTACAAACGAGGCAAAATAGACAGTACTTTGTTCTTAAAGGAAAAGGGAAAAGATCTCCTGATTGTACAAATATATGTTGATGATATCATATTTGGGGCAACAACTGAGAAGATTAGCAAGGAATTTTCTACATTAATGGGGAGTGAGTTTGAAATGAGTATGATGGGTGAGCTAACCTTTTTCTTAGGTCTGCAAATCAAACAAACTCCACATGGAACAATGATTCATCAACAGAAGTATGTGAGAGAACTCCTCAAGAAGTTCAAAATGGAAGATTCAAAGGAGATAGATACCCCAATAGCCACAGCTACAAAATTAGATGTGGATGAACCTGGTTCATCCGTTGATCAGAAGACGTACAGAGGGATGATTGGATCTCTACTATATCTTACTGCAAGTAGACCTGATATTGTGTTCAGTGTGGGACTATGTGCTAGGTTTCAAGCCAATCCAAAGGAGTCCCATCTCACTGCAGTGAAGAGAATTTTGAGATATTTGAAGGGCACTACTGATTTGTGCCTTTGGTATCCTAAAGGTAGTAATTTTGACCTTGTAGGATATGTTGATGCTGATTATGCAGGTTTCCTGATTGACAGGAAAAGTACTTCAGGCATGGCTCACTTTTTGGACTCCTTCCTTGTCTCTTGGGCCACCAAGAAACAAAATTCGGTAGCCTTGTCTACTGCTGAGGTTGAATATGTGGTTGCAGCCTCTTGCTGTGCCCAGTTGTTATGGATTAAGCAACAACTCCTGGACTTTGGTATAGATGTGGGATGCATTCCTATTTACTGTGATAACACTAGTGCAATTAGTATGACTAAGAACCCGGTTCATCACAAGAGAACTAAGCACATAGATGTTAGGCACCATTTCCTGAGGGTTAATTATGAAAAGGGGATGATCTCAATCGAATTTTGTGCCACTGATTATCAAATTGCTGATATATTTACCAAAGCCTTGAGCAGGGAGTATTATGAGAGAAACAAGCTTGAATTAGGGATGATTAAGATCATCTAATTGAAAAACACAATAATACAAAAAAGGGGAAGTTTTTTGGCTAGAAATTTTAATTAGGAACTTAATTAGATTAATCATTGCTCAGTACTATGTCTTTATTGCCATACTCTTATGCCATGTATTAATATGATTCCCTAGTTGCTAATGGTGTTTCTCTATTTTTGTGAATTGAGGCAAAATAAAGATTTTTAACAAGAAGAACCTGGTTCATCCATGCTGGCTTACATGACTGACAAGGTACGTTCTCATCTCCATACATGTATTAATTCAAGTACAGTCATTCATGAGTAGGACTCTATACATTTATGGTTCAGTTCAAATTCTCGTACTTACCCATATAATGAACCAATTTCAAGAAGTTCCGTCACAATAAATTAGCCTAGTTTTAGGGGGAAAGAAACAATCTAATCAATGTCAAATTACTGACAGTCCTTAATCGATTAGTATCCTACTTGTGTTAATACATGCCCGTTATAATCACCCCAACCACAAGTTATAAATATGCCATCATTACCCATAGTGAATAAAGCAATAGACGATCCCTGTTCAAGTCACTCAACACTCAAATCTCTACTACCTTTTGGCCTCTCTTCTTTTTCTCTCTAAAATTTAAAACCATGTCGTCTGCTTCATCTGATTCTCAAAACCGTGACTACCATGAGGGAGTATATGAGTCTGATTCTCTACCGGTCTACAGTTCTGAATCCTCTGAGACACTTGAAACCCCTGAATACCATGATGCTCTTAAACCTACACCAAACCCTACCCCAGCCCAAAACCCCCATCGTGTCAAGGTTCTTGCACGTAAATCTGTGGCTTCAGGGTCACGGGAAAAGTTCTTGGAAGATCTATTACAGGCTGAAGAAGAACCCAAACCAGATTCGTCCAGTGAATTGTTTAAATCAGCACATGAGGAAGATGCACCTGGTTCGTCAAGTGTTGAGAAATGTAATACTGAAGTTACCTCTTAAATTCTGAAAATAGATTTGTGCTGGTTAGGTCTGTGGTGGATGTGCAAGTTCCAAGTAGGCGAAGAAAAACTGGGAAAATTCTTGAGACTGAGAGACATGCAGGTGTGAGGGGATTTGGGAAGGATGGTTCCACACTTGAAATTTGTGGCCCCATTCTTGAGAATCTTGAAGATGATGTCGTCGTGATAGGGGGAACTAATGAGGTTGAGGAAGCTGCTGCTGGATTGGAAAAGCTAATAAAGGAGATAGATGAACATGTGTCTTCTGGGGAAGAAACTTTGGCTGAGAGACTGAAGAAACTGGGGGACTCATACAACCCCCAAAAGAGAAGGACTCCAAAGTCCATCAAGTCTAAAGCCTCAGTTTCCTCAAAGAAAAGGAAAACTGATGAGTCTGTTGGTGTACCTGTTCTAAGGGTACGAGATGCGAGAAATACTGTTCGAGAAGAGGAGGAGAAGCTGGAAAAGCTCTGCAAGAGAGCAAAAGAAAGAAGGTTGAGAAAGGGAAAGAGAAAGTGAGGGAGCCTGTTGAGGCTATTGCTGATGATGAGGTGTTGGACCTGGTCCAAAAAGATGAAGAGGTTGCTCCAGTGGTGATCAAGACACCCAAGGCCAAAAAGGCTAAGAATTCCACAAAGAAGTCAGCACCTGTTTCTGCTACCACTGCGAGTACATCTACGAGGACAAGGTCTAAAGCAAAGTCAAATAAGAAAGTTCAGATTGTTGAGAGGGATGATGATCCTGATTGAAGTGGAGATGATGAGAAGGAGGTTGGAGAAGTGTCGACTGACAGAGTTTCCATGTTTTGCAAGAGACATATCTTGAAGGTAAAGTTACTAAAGGATTTGGAGGAGCCGGGTATGAGGTACTTAGTGGATGTTCTGGCAGCGCAAGGCTGGAAGGACATGGTCCTTCGCATGGAAGGTAGGTTAGTCAGAAATGAGGTTGTGGAGTTCATGGGGAATGCAACTGTAATTGGAGGAAGGGTTACATCATTGGTTAGGGGAGTTGAAGTCTCCTTTGATTCTCAAGAACTGGGAGTTATTCTAGATATTCCTGCTGAGGGCTATGAAGATTATAAAAGGCAGAGATGGCCTTGCTTTGATGGAATAGCCTCAACACTCAACATCACCAGATTCTTTTGTGACAATGAAGAGGAGCCTGAACCCAGGGCTGTGTACAAAAGCGAGATGAAGCCTGAATACAAGCTGTTCTTTGAGTTTGTAATTAAATTTCTGCTACCCAGACAAGAACGCAGGCACATTGCAAACTACATGGATCTAACACTCATGGAATGCCTGGTACAGAGGCAAACAGATCAATTGACCATCTTTAATCATCCAACTTTTGGACAGAGTGGTGAATGGCACCAAGGCCCATGCAATTCCTTATGGCTTTATCCTTACTGCAGTTCTTACTCATTTTTGAAGTTCCTACAAAGAAGGCTGAGATGGCTACTGCTAAAGATTACTTTGGAAAAGACACTCTGTTGTCTTGTGATTATATTGTCAATGCCCCGGAAGATGAACCTGGTTCATCTCGGAAGCAACCAGTCAATAACAAGGTCCGCATCCTGGTGCTAGAAAGCGAGTTAAAGGATATGGAGATCCTTCGATTAAAGTCTCGTTTGATTGAGGTGGAAGCTGAGCGTGATGCTCTCAAAGCTGAGTTGGCTAAGGAGAATGAGAAAAACGAAGGTGTCTTACACCAAATGCTGTCCTTTCTACAAACCAAGAATCCAGCCTCTTCTGCACCACCCCAGCCTTAGGGATTTCCAGAACTACCCCTCATATCCTATCAAGTGCCCAGTTCGGGACAGTATCAAGTGTCTTTTGTTTCAGGTTTTACTTCTGTTTTGCTCATGTTTTGGCTGTTTTTGATTTTAATCTGTGTTGGTACTGATAATCCATGTTAATCAATGAAAGTTTGGTGTTTTGAGAAATGTCTCTATTTATAATTTAGCTTACATTATTGGTTTCTTGTGTTTATTAATCATGTTTGCACCTGCAGTTGCCTAAATTGGCCATGAATAAGAATTAATAACTGGTAAGTATCATTTTGTAACTTTTTGATGATGCCAAAAGGGGGAAGATGTGATGTGTTGTTCAATCAAAAATTTTAAACGTGATATTTATAACTTAATGAACCTGGTTCTTGATGATTAATGCTCAAAAATATACAAAGTGTTGAAGGTGTATAAAGGATAAAAGCACAGAGTTTGTCATCATCAAAAAGGGAGAATTTGTCGGCCCATGTCACTGAATGGGTTTTGAAGAATGACAAATAGTGACAAGTTGAACCAGGTCCATCAGAGCAGATACATCTGAATGAAGCAGTTGGCACAAGAATCGTACAAGTCTAGGAGATGTTAGTGATTGCTGAGTATCAAAGAACTAAGAGAATGTCTCCTAACACGAAAAGGTTGCAAATTGATAGAGAAGACAGAAGTTGATTTTAGCTAGGACAGAAATAGAGGAAGGAAGTTGAGTTACATTCGAACTCATTAACACAAGCAGAATTGAACTCAACAACTGACTCTATAAATATTCAACGGATTACTGCTGAAATAGAGAATGCACAAAGATCAAATTGAATCAAGTTCTGAAAGCAAAAATTCTCAGGATATTTGCAAGCAGAAGTACTGTGCAAAGGCTACAGTTCAACTAGAAGAAACAGTTCCATCGTCTAAGTGTTGAGTCTAGTTGATGTGTAGTAGGAGTTTAAATATTGTATCTTATCAGCTTTCATAGAACCAATTGTAATAGGTACAAATTGATCAAGTTAGAGGTAGCCTGAATTATGTAGAAATTAGCTATTGGCTAGTTGATACAAAGAGGATTAGAGTTAGTCCTAGGATTACAAAAGAGTTTATTTTGTAAGTCCGTTTGGCTCAGTGGTTTTAGTGAAGTGTTTGAGCAAATCCTACGGAGGAGTTGGTCGTGGTTTTTTCACCTTTTGAGCCAGATGTTTTCCACGTAAAATCCCTGTGTCTTTACTATTACTGCTTTATTATTCCGCAAACAGTAGTAAGTAGTATACTAGGAAGAACCGGGTTGTTCTTATTAGACAACACTCGAAAATTGGGTACTGCACAATTAACTTATAATATTGTGTAGTATTGAAGTCTAAAACAACAAGGAGTGTTATAAATAATTATCTATTGGTGGATGTCCATAACTCATAAAAGAGTAATACCTACTACTCTTCTCCATTATCTCCATAACTCCCACAACAATACTTATGGAGTTATGGTTGTAACTCTCATACCTCCATAACCTCCCTATGATCTAAATGTTTAATGTCATGTTTATGACATTCTTTTGTATACCTCTATGTAATACTATAAATAGAGGATGAAGTGATATTGTACACACTTGAAACACTTGAAAGAAATAAGAAACTCTCATCTCTTGCTCTCTACATTTCTTGTCTATTTTCTTGTTTCATATTGTTACTTTGATCTTAGTTTTTTAACATTTTCATAAATTTTTCAAAATCTTTTTCCAACCTTCTCCGATTCCCCATTCCCACCAACCCACCATCGCCCCACGCCTACCCATTGCCACCCTAATAGTACACTTTCTTTTCATGTTATATATTGCGTATATTTTTCCAATCCAACAAATGTGTATTTTCTCTTCACGATAAAAAAAGTATTTTTTTTTCATTTTAACAAAAAAGTACTTTCTTTTCATGATGTAAAAAAATATTTTCTTTCATTTCAACAAAATGATGTAGTAAGAAATATTTTCTTTTATTGCAACAAAAAGAGTATTTTATGTTGTAGAAATAGTACTTTCTTTTCAATCAAAAATATTTTTTTTAGTTATGAAGCACAAATTACAACTTTTTTTTTTTTGCGTTAAAAAAAAAAGTAAAGCAACACATTAATTCCTTTGGGTTTGTGTGAATTTTTAAAAGAATAATTAAATTCTTGAAAGAAAATAGAGTAATGAAAATATTGAGTATTTGGAGGGGGGGGGGGGGGGGGGGGGGGGGGGGGCACAGAAAACATAAGGACTTGGGGAAGAGAGTAACATAATAAAATATTTTCTACTCTCTAACCAAATATTAGAAAATATTTTCCGAACAAATATTTTCACTCATCAATCAAACAAGAAAAAATAAGTGATAAAACTACTCATTTTCTATGAAAATATTTTCTAGGAAAACGAAAAATATATTTTTTTTATACCAAACACACCCTACGTATATAGATTGGAGATTGAATTATTTTGTTTGATGACGCATGAGCATCCAAAATTGTTTGTAGGAAATTGAAAATAATATAGATCCCGAGGTTCCCGATATAATTTTTTTTGAATTATTGTTGAATCCGTACACATATAAAAGACAAATTGGTGAATTGAATATTTTAATAAAAGAAAACAAAAGCAATTCCTATAGTGGTTACGACTGACATAAATTGAGTTTAATCTTTAAAATGGTAAATATACGATTATGAGAGAGTAATCTTTGCTTAAATGTTGCATCCTAGATGGCGAAAAATAGTATTTTCCCTTTGATACAAATAATAAGAAGAATTATTCGGCTCATGATCTTGAGTTAGCGGCGATTATATTTGCTTGAAAATATGGTGTTACTATCTGTATAGAGTTCATGGGGTATTTAACTAGAACTTGTGGTTGGTGTAAGAAAAATGAGATAGATAATATTGACTAAGAACAAGAAGGAAACAAGAAGAACTTATCAAAAATTACTGTACCGTGGCAAGCCATTGCTTTGAAAGCGATTTCGGTCTGACTAGGTGCAAATCGTTAAGACTGGTCGCTCCGGAAGGTTCTACAACACCTCCAAACACGTGCACTCTGATCGGGTCTAAGCCTACACTACTATTGAGTAGGAGGTGGTCGATGCAGTTTTAGCCCAACTAAGGTCTGGATTGAATCCAGATGGAGTTAATATTTGGAATTAGGTTTATATCTAAGCTAGTTGCGAGCTTTGAATCTAATTACACTTCCACAAGTTTGGGTTTGTATTCTACTTCTATCTTTACTCTAATGATTGCAATAATTGAAACTAAGGACAATATTTTTGTTGGGTTTTTCAAGAGTTAAAAGAGACTAGGGTCGTGACTTCTACCTAGGTGGATATCTAACGGATAGCAAAATCTAGGGCAAGCTTGATTAGTTGGTGTTGTAATATAGCTATGACACCCGGGGTACTCACTCTACACCTCTCGGTAGTTTGAGTGATTTTTTCCAATTTGGCTTTCTCAAGTCCAAATGGGTATTCATACAAATCAAGTGATATTAGCTCAAGTCGGGTATTACTATCTCTAGGTTTAACCTTTTGATTGGGGCTATCAATTTCTTAAGTTCACCCCAATTCCTTGTTAGCTTAGTTTTTCTAGACTTAGTCCCTCTTTTTCAAGTAGAGACTAAGTCACAAAGGCATGTCAATGTTTGCAACCATTAATTCTTGAGTTCTAGCAAGAACTAGGCTAAATATCACTAACCCATTCACATTCAAGCCCTTAAATCAAATACCCATTAATTACCCACACTAGGGTTGGGTCGCAACCCTACCTATGAGTTTAGATACTCATGAAAATAGAAGAAATAAAAGATGAAATGAAGATAAAATCCATAATATTATATTATGGGATGAAAATCTAATGTTAAGAAGAGAATCTAGTACAAAGTTTCCGAAAATAGTAAAATCAGCCATCTCAGGTGCTCATACAAAACATAACATCACCTAAAAATGACAAAAAGTTCTATTTATACTAAGTTGAAAATATCTGACAAAATTTCCCCTATGGAGGTTGTGCGGCCGTATAATTCTGAGTGCGGCCGCATTCTTTCTTTCGTGGCTGCACAATTATGGTGCAGCTCGCGTTCTTCTCTTTTGATTCTGTACTTTTGAGGTCCGCATAATTCTAAGTGCGGCCGCGCTCCTGATTATGCGGCCGCATAAAAGTGATGCGGTCTGCACTTGCTTGATTTTTGCTTGAGACAACTCTCTGAACTTTCATCATTGCGAACCGCACAATTGTGTGTGCAACCGCGCTTGACATCTTGCGGCCGCACAATTCTGGTGTGATCCACACTCCTTCATTTTTCCCAAGTTGTCAACTATCTAATTCTTGTTAACCGCGGACCGCATAATTTTGACAGCGGCATCACAAGGACTTTCACGGCCGCAAAATTCTGGTGTGGTCCGCACTCATCATATGGCCCGAAATTTCACTCTCTGAATCTCCCTCTTGCGGACCGCATATTTTTATCGCGGCCGCGTAATGGCTTTTGTGGCCGCACAATATTTGTGCGGTCCGCACTACAGGCCTCTTTGTCCAGACTTGATTTTTGTTCAACTTTTGACTCCTTTGTGAGTTGATTTTGATTCCTTTGGTTCATTTTGAAAAATCCCTACAAGCAAGCATATTTCATTAGTTTCTGGTAATACCTTCAAGCATTTTTGGCCTAAAACACAAGTAAAAGAGAGCAAATTATAAGTTAAAATCCCTACTTATTATCTCCACAAAACTTAAGCTTTTGCTTGTCCTCAAGAAAATAAGGTAATTCCCACGTCCACTAGAACAAAGGATAATTCAGTTGGCCTAAGGTGAATCAATCATGCATCGATTGGGACTAACAAATACCCTCAACACAAATGAATTATCAACAACTCCATGTTTTGACCTTTTGAGTACCATAGTTCTAGACACTAGAGGATCAAGAGTTGACTTAATTCACCAAGGAAGCTCGCTCTATCACGTAAGTCATTGTGGAACCCAAACTCCTCCTCCTTTACTCTTCATGAGCAAATCTCACTTTAGAATGTAACACTCGAAACAAAGATTGTGACGAAGTACACTCTTCTCTCTCAAAAGAATGTCACAAGTCAGGCTCTAAGTACCATAAGCTTGCCCCTTATGTAAACTACCACTAATGTAAGCTCACTCAACTTGAAATCATATAGGGCTTTTGCGGAATATAATGAAGGCCTTTGGATCAAGGTAGGACTGATCGACATATGATGGTTTCGTCTTTCCTTAAGCACTCCCTTTTTTCTTTTCGGCTCATGCTTTCTTGACTCTTTGAGTCATTTCTTTCTTTTTAGGGGAATTGGAGAGGCGTAATGTCACTCTTTCTCGATCATGACAATATTTTTTCTCATTTTCTAATCACTTAATTCTTTTCATCATTTCTTTCTTTGAATCCCTTCAACTTTCTACCTTATTCACTTTCTTTTTGACGTATTTCTTTTTACCTTTCTTCCTTTTCCTTGCCTTTCCTTTTCTTCATTGTAAATTTTTTCACTTTTGAATTCTTCGTCTCTTCCCCAAACTTATGCTTTTGCCAATTTATTCATAGAGAATTCTAAGGAAAGATCGGGTGCCAAGAGAGGGTCATTATAAAACGGATAAAGGCTTGTAACGTGGATATTGAATGAAAAAGGGCTTTGGCTCAAATGGGTTGACTAGAGATGTCACATTGGTAGGCTACGGAAGCTTTCAAGTTTCAAATTGGATCAAGGAGAGCCTACAATCATTTCTCAAGTTGAGCTACACTTAGAATTTCGCCTAGACAAACATTCAGGGCAAGTTCTAGACTTATTGGCACGGAACTTGGACTTGCAATTCAATACCTTGCCTCTCAAGCTATTGGATTGTTATTGAGAATAGAGTCAAGGGCCCACAACAACCCTAGCTAAGATTGAAAATCACAAATGGCTCAAAGAAACCACTCGATGATTGTTTTAGTGAACACAAGAGTCTAAAGGTGACAACTAGAGCTATTCTTTGCCAATCAACTTGTTTCTAACCATAAGGTCGAAGGTAAATGTGTTAGTACCAAGTGAAGCATGCTTGATACACTTTTATTTATTACTACTATATATACCAAAACATTAAAAAATGGACTCAATCCTTTAAGAAGGTTTTCACGCCATCCATCATTGGGAAGAGCCACCCGGTTCACACAACATCCACCTTTGGAAAGAACCGTGGAATTAAGAAAACCAAAGGCTTATTGTTTACACAAAACTTAAAAAGAATCTAACAAATTAAAAAGAAGTTACTAAAGTAAATAAGAAGTTATGCTACTAAGGAAAAACAACAAAAGAAGTTATGAAGTAAAACTACGGAAATTAAACTAAATATATACAGAAATGAAGCAAAGCGGATATATACATAATGGAAATGAATATATACATCAAATGGTAAAAATATATACATACCAAAGGGAAAATAAAGATAAAGAAAAATAGAGTAATTTGTATTACATACCAAATGTCAAGGTCAAAATCAAAATGGACCATCCTCCAAATGAAAATAGCATTGTCCTCAATGCTAATAACAAATAAGAACAGAGAAAAGGGGTAGAGAGTAGAGAAAACTCCCTATGTGGTCTTAGTCTACATCGGGTCCTCAACATGTGCGGTGTCCTCAGCATGCATGGGATCCTCAGCACCCTCCGCGTCCTCTAACTGAATCTCCACATCCTCTGACAGGGGGACTACGGGGTTGCTGAGCATCTGTATCAGTTCCTCAGCAGTTTGTGTAGTTGTAGCCAGCTCCTCAGACTGGCCGGTTGCTGCCTCTAATGTCTCAGGAACTGCTGCATGTGCTGTTAGGTCTGTCTGCTCCATGAGAAGGTCCAGTGGAATATCTCCAGCAGAAGCAATCTTCTCAACCTCCTTGATCAACTTGTCCACCGACTCCTTTGATGCCTGAGTCTTCCGCATCTTCTTCACCTACTTCCCCAAATCCTTGATGATCTTCCCATGTGTATCAAGAGTCTCCAGGATCTTCTTCTCGTTGTCCAGAAGCTTCTTCAATGAGTCCTCCACTGATGGAAGTACCTGAAGCTCTGTTGGGGCTGATTGTTGTGCTACCACAACACTAGATATGGCAGTCAGCTTTGTGGTAGCTGCCTGCATCAAGTTATTGAGACTGGATAGTGTTTGGGAAACCCGAAATGCAGTCTGAGGGTAGGTAGAAGATGTATGCACTAAAAGGGGCACTAAGGCAGATGGTCCGAAGGATAGAGGAGGCATGGCAGCTGCTCCGGTAGAAGTACCGGCTTCTGTGGAGGGCTCGACAACTGACCCAGTGGCCACTACCCCTGGCTCTTCAGACTGGCCAGTGGAAGTAGTGGATTTACCCTTGAATTTAGGGTTGTCCGCTCCCTGGAGGTGATACCATGAGAAAGTCTTCTTAGCCTTCACCTCAACATCAAAATGTCTCGTTTCTACCCCTTGATCTTGGAAATACTCTGTGAGGAAGTTGGGGTAGGGATATGATCTTTCTTCTTTCTGGAACGCATTGGAGATGTTGAAGGACATCAAGTTTCCCACATTAATATGATATCCTGTCATGATGGAAGCTTCTAATACTGCCCGGGGGAGTGGAAGGACGTTATCATGCTGGCATGGATCAAGACGGTTGCACACGAATGTTTGCCACCCTTTTGCTTCAAAGTTAAGGGTGTCTCTGACTATTTGAACTCCATCTGTGAGCCATGTGAGTGTTGTCCCCGGAATAGCTAGTAGTTCAGCTAGCCATGGGCGAACTGCATCGCCATAGCTAACTTCTCCAGGTATTGCATTGTTTCAACCTCCTAAACCCTACATATCTGTTCAGTGCGTGGCCATCAAACCAGATTTTCAAGTTCCGAACCTTCGTCACCTTGGTACACTTTTTGATGTGGGCAACATTGGCATAAAATTCCTTGACGAGGTATTCATTGGCATTTTGCAACTGGACGGTGAACCATTTCCATCCTTTTCTCTCCGCAAATTGCTTAAGGACATTCGGGTTATGCTGGCTTAGGTCTTTGGTCAAGAATTGTTGCTAGAGAGTGAGGGACCTTTAGGACCACCATTAATTGGCATATGCCTTCTCATTGACAAACCTATCAGCCCACACCTCCGGCTTCCTTGATATAGATAGGCTTCCAACAATGGTGTCACCCTCTCTCCCATCGTCCGGGACCTCATCATCATCATCCAAGTTGATTGGGGCAGGTGTTGTAGCAGGTGTTGTGGCAGGTGGGGGAGAGGGTTCGGATGCTTGACTACCTCTCTCTGAGCCTTCAGAAGAACTAGAGGAGGAGGTAGGTTCATTGACTAAATGGAGTCTACCGGAAAATTGTTGTGATTGTGCCCCCGGTTGTGCTTGTACTGAATCTCCCTTAGAAGTTTCTCGGGATGGGAGGTATTCACTGGTGTCTGAGGTGGTCTACTGTGAGTAGTCTTTTTGCTTAAGACTTTCTGGACTGATAGTGGAATGTTAGGTTTTCCTCAACCCTGGCCTCGGGAGGATTATGCCCTTCCTTTGGAAGCATCACCTCTACCACGCGAATGCGCCATTGTCTGCAACATACACGTAATGAAAGTCAGTTAGAATTGGGGTTCATCATGTGTTATAAAATCACAGTTGAAAATAAAGATACAACATCCTAGAACAGGGCACGCGGACCGCACAAAAGTGAGCGCGGCCATGGACTGCCCATCGCAAACCGCACAAAAATGAGTGTGGCCAAATAATTCCCATCGCGGTCCGCAAAATTTTAAGTGCGGTTGCGGAGATCCCAAGTTTAGACTACTGGTTCTCTGAAGTTACCTTAGTGCGGACCGCACAGTGAGTCCGTGAAAACCCATCGTGGACCTCACATTTTTTAGTGCGGCTGTATAATAATTTTGTTGGGTCTCTGAAGATTAAATATGTTGACCGCACAATATTGAGTGAGGACGCAAAAACCTATCGCGGACCATACAAAATTGAGATAAGTTCCTTCAACCTAGGGTATCGCGGACCACAAATTTTTGTATGCGGCCGCATACCCTAGTTCGGACAGCACAAAAATGTGTGCGGCCGCAAAATTCAAATTAGAGCGGCACTGTTTTACAATTAATACTAGGGTTTTCACTAATTAGACATGATTTGTGGAAATTAAACATAAAAAGCTACTAAACCCTGGCCACATTAAGCATTCAAACACTACCCACATGATTCTAAGAAAGAATTAATCAACATTTGACATTTTAGGCATGGACCTAACCCTAGATAAAAAGAAAACTAAAACAAAGAAAAAGAAAAAGAAAAAAAGAGATGAAATTAACTCATTGAAATCAACATACCAGCAATGAAACGTAGTAGGAAATCAACACTTGATGAATATGAGATGAGATTGAAAACAAGAAGGTGCATTGTGCTTTAGTTTAGCTTGAGAGGTCAGAGTGTGTAAAGTCTTAGAAAGGCCTATTTATACTTTGACCATGTTGGACCACCGACTTACCTGAGTGCGGCCGCACAATTTTGGTGCGGTCCGTACTCTTTACCTTTTTCTAACTCAGCAGTTGTATCACTTTTGTGGTCCGCATAAAAATGGTTGCGGCCGCACAATTTGTGCGGTCTCAGAAATTTTGATCGCGGCTGCAAATTCTTAAGGATTTTGTCAAGACAAACTTCAGAGAGGTGGCATTTTCCATCTCCCAACTGTGCGACCGCACACAAAACTTTTTGCGAGCGCGAAGGGCTTTTGCGGTTCGCATAATTCTGGCGTGGTCCGCACAATTTCACCACTTGGCTAATGTTTTTTCCTGTCAATTTCCTGCACTGCACACCCAATTCCTACATACACTTCACAACCAGTTAGTCCAAAACAATGCCTAATCTAAAAAGAAAATCAAGAGAAAGAAAAACACATGGGTTGCCTCCCAAGAAGCGCCTGATTTAACGCAGCGACATGACGTATGTTACCATCATTCATTTGAAATGGATCAATGCCAAAATATGGCCATCATCAACCTTACCAAGGTTGTGATTCACCCGGTTCCCATTTCCTCTAAGTGATGAAAGGTTCAAAGAACAAAAAAAAAATTTGATGAAAAGGAAAGGCAAAGAAAAGGATGAAAAGCCAAAAAGAAGCATGTCAAAAAGATAGTAAAGGTTGAAAGGATTCATGAAAACAATGTTGAAAGGCATGGAATGATGAGAAAAGGAGAAAAAGATTGTCATGAATAAGAAAGAGTGACACTGTGTCTCTCTAGTTTCCCGAAGGAAGAAGAAAATGACTCAAAGAGTCAAGAAAGTATGAGCCGAAATGAGAAAATGGAGTGCTTAAGAAAGGATGATACCATCATAGTTCATTATGTCATACCTTGATCCAAAAAGCCTACATTACATCCCACTAAAGCCCTATATGATTTCAAGTTGAGTGAGCTTACATTAGTGGTGATTTACATGAGGGGCAAGCTTATGGTACTTAGGGCTTGTGACATTCTTTTGAGAGTGATGAACGCACTTCTTTTCAATCCCTGGTTTGAGTGTCACATTCTATAAGGTGATATTAGCTCATGGAGAGTAGAGGAGTAGGAGTCTGGGATCCACAATGACCTACGTGAGAGAGCGAGCTTCCTTGATGAATTGAGTCAACTCTTGATGCTTTTGTGTCACATTAGAACTATGGAACTCAAGAAGTCATAGCATGACGTTGTTGATAATGCATTTGTGTTGAGGGTAATTCTTAGTCCCAATTGATGCTTGATGAGGTCACCTTAGGACGACTAAAATTTTCCTTATTTTTCTTGTGGGGGTGGGAATTACCTTGTTTTCTCGAGGACAAGCAAAAGCTTAAGTTTGGGGGAGTTGATAACTATTATTTGCTCTCTTTTGCTTAGGTTTTGGGTCAAAATGCGTAAAGGTATTACCGAAAACTAACTTAATGTGCCTGCCTGCAGGGTTTGGTCAAAATGAGGCTAAGAAGCCATAATCAACTCAGGAAGGAGTCAAACTTGCACAAATCAAGGCTGGGAACTGAAGCGCTGAGAGCGGCAGAAAAGCGCGGCCGCGTAAGGACCACCGTTGAGGCGACCACAAAGACGCGGCCCGCGAAAATGAGATTTAGAGAAGCTGCTTTGAATACTAAAATCACTGTTGACCGCGTTGGAAAAGCGCGGCCGCGAAATCTCTGGCGTGACCACGATGGGATTTTCGCTGAAAGCGTGTATCGAGATTTAGAGACCTTGGGAGTTGGGCTTAAATGAAGAACCTGGCCCGCATCCAAATTACGCGGACGCGAATGGATCTCACGCGGATGCGATTGAATATACGCGATTCACGAAACTAAGCCCAACCCAAGCCTAGAATTGAAGAAACGCGGATATTATGGCTTATATTTAATCTCTATCTTTGCAGGGGCATTTTTCTCCGGAATTTTCAGCCTAGTATAAATAGATCTTTTTAGCAATTTTGGGTTAAGTTTTGTTTGAGAAAGCACGTGAACGACTGGGTTTTACCTTTTTGAGTAATTTTAGAGTAGATTTATCTTCAATCTTTAGATTTTCATCTTGTATTTGAACATTATGACTTATATTTCATCTCTATCTTTGACTTCTTCTATAACTACAAGTAGCTAGACCTCATAGCTAGGGTTGTGACCCAACCCTAGTATGGGTATTTAATGCGTCTTGAATTTTAGGGCTTAATTGTTTATGGGTTAGTGGTATTTGGCCTAATTCATGCTTGAATTGTAGAATTAGCGGTTGCAACCACTGATTCATGCTTTTATGACTTAGGCTTTTCTTGATAAAGAGGTTATAAGTCTAGGAAAATTAGGATAACAAGGAATTGGGGTGAACTCGAGAGATTGATAGCCCCAATTAAAGGGTTAAACCTAGAGATAGTAATACCCCACTTGAGCCAATTTCACTTGTGTTGCATGAACACCCATTTGGGCTTGATAAAGCTAAATCAGAAAAAGTCACTCAAACTATCGAGAGGTATAGAGTGAGCACTTATGTGTGATGGTTATATCACGACCCCAATCATAACAAGCTTGTCCTAAATTATCGATACCCATTAGATACTCACTCACCTAGGAGGAAGACACTTCCCTAGTTCCATTTAATCCTTGAAAACTTTCACAAAAGTATTGTACTTAGATTACTCTTAACAATCAATATTATCAAACTTAGAATAGAATCAATCACTACAATGTTTAGAAATGCAATTAGAAATAACGCTCGATCCCCACCTCATGGGGTAAAACTGCATCGACGACTCCTCACTACTATATAGTGGTGTAGGGTAGGAACCAATCACCCACACATCAAAAATATCAATTCGAGGATGGTGGTGAGAGGAATCTCATTTTTCTTGGAGATCCCACCGGCCCTTTGGCAATAATCACAACGCTTAACGAGCTCGCTAGCGTCTTTGTACAAGGTAGGCAAATAGAATCCACAGCTTAGGACTTTTGTAGAAGTTCTCGCACCACCATGGTCACCACCATATGGAGAAGAATGGCAAGCTTCAAGAATACCCAATTGCTCTTCTTCTGGAACACATCTTCGGATAACACCATCAGTGCAAATTTTGAAAAGATATGGCTCGTCCCAATAGTAGTCCAAGCAGTCCCGTTTGAGATTCTTCCTTTGGTTTGAAGAGAACTCATTTGGGACAATGCTGCTCACAAGATAGTTGTCCACATCAACAAACCAAGGCATCCCGGTCAAAGACATAGAAAAGAGTTGTTCATTCGGAAACGAATCATTGATCTCAAGGCCATCATGGGGCCTCCCCTCCTTCTCCAATCGGGACAAGTGGTCTGCAACTTGATTCTCACTCCCTTTGCGGTCTATGATTTCAAGATCAAATTCTTGTAGAAGAAGTACCCACCGCATCAATCTAGCCTTAGATTCCTTTTTACTCATCAAATAATGAAGTGCCGCGTGATCGGTGTGAAAAATCACTTTGGTATCCATGAGGTACGGGCGAAACTTTTCCACAACAAAGATAATGGATGAGAGTTATTTCTCGGTCACCGTATAGCTGAATTGAACGTCGTTCATGGTCTTACTAGCATAGTAGACTGGATGGAAGATCTTGTTGATTCCTTGCCCCAATACCACTCTTACCTCCACGTCGCTAGCATCGCACACGAGCTCAAATGGTAAGCTCCAATATGGTGCGATAATGATGAGAGTGGTAGTCAATCTTTACTTGAGTAGCTCAAATGCCTTCATACAATCATCATTGAACACAAATTTGGCATCTTTTTTTCATTAACTTGCACAAGGGGTTCACCACCTTTGAGAAATCCTTGATGAACCGGCGGTAAAATCCCATGTGACCTAGAAAACTCCTAACCCCTTTGACGGAATTAGGAGGAGGGAGTTTTGATATCACTTCAATTTTTGCTTTATCCACTTCAATACCATTCTTGGAGATCTTGTGGCTGAGGACAATGCCATCCTCAACCATAAAGTGGAACTTCTCCCAATTAAGCACCAAGTTGGTCTCTTCACAACATGCCAATACCTTATCAATATTATCCAAACACTCTTCAAAATAATCCCCCACAATAAAGAAATCATCCTTGAAAACCTCGAGGAAGTCCTCCACCATATCAATGAATATTTCTATCATACACCGCTGAAAAGTAGCCGGTGCATTACTTAAACCAAAAGGCATTCGCGAGAATGAGAATGTGCCATACAGATACGTGAAGGTGGTATTCTCTTGGTCTTTAGATGCAATAAGAATCTGGTTATATCCGGAATACCCATCCAAGAAGCAATAATAAGCACGCCCGGCTAGCCTATCCAACATTTGATCAAGAAATAGAAGCGAAAAATGGTCTTTCCGAGTCACTTTGTTGAGCTTCCTATAATCCATGCATGCTCTCCAACCGGTGACAGTTATTGTGGGGATCAATTCATTTTTGTCATTTGTAATCAAAGCATGCCCCCTTCTTTGGGACACATTGTACCGGTGAAGTCCATGAACTATCAGAAATGGGGTAGACAACCCCAGCATCCAACCACTTGATGATCTCCTTATTCAATACCTCTTGATGACCTCATTCAACTTTCTTTGATGTTACATGGAGGGTTTGGCATCCACCTCCAATATGATTTTGTGCATGCAAAAGGCAAGGCTTATACCTCGAATATCCGCCAATGTCCAACCTATTGCCTTCTTCCTCCTTTGGATCACCGCAAGGGTGGAATCTACCTGCACGTTAGTTAAGCATGAGGAAAGAATAACATGTAAAGTGGAACAAGGGCCTAAGAACTCACACCTAATGTGTGAAGGCAAGGGATTCAACTCCAATGTGGGAGACTCCTCGATTGGGCTTTGTTGGTGGAGTGTTCCGGTTCTCAAGGTCCAAGGAAACATTTCGGGGCCCATATGTATATGATACCATTCCTTGCAAAGCATTGACACATTCTACCAAGCCTTCCTTCTCATCCTCATCATGATTCAATAACACAACTTTCAATGGGTCTTCAACATTAATCACATCACTTGTGTTATCAATAACTACTTCGGTCACAAGATCTACAAACGAACACATTTTGTTGCTATTAAGCTTTCTCATTGACTTACAACACATGGAACACAACTTTTTCATCGCCCACATAGAAGGTATGTTCACCAGCTTCCACATCAACTAAGGACTTTCCTGTAGCTAGGAAAGGTATCCCCAAAATGATGGGCACCTCATAGTCAACCTTACAATCAAGCATCACAAAATCTGCGGGAAGTATGAACTTGTCGACCCGAACTAGAACATCATCAATTATCCCCAATGGCCTCTTCATTGTTCTGTACTCCATTTCCAAACTCATGGATGTGGGTCTTGGTTTCCCAATCCCCAATGTCATGAACACAGAATAGGGCATCAAGTTAATGCTTTCCCCCCAAGTCACATAAAGCTTTGGCGAAATCGGCACTACCAATAATGCATGGGATTGTAAAGGCACCGAGGTCTTCTAAATTTGGAGCCATGGAATGCACAATGGAACTCACTTGATGTTTCATTTTTATCGTTTCACAGTTGATTGATCTCTTCTTTGTTACCAAGTCCTTCATGAACTTGGCATATCCCGACATTTGTTCTAAGGCTTCAACTAATGGCGGACAAACTTTTCATCATGTCAATGAATTTCTTGAATTAATTCTCATTGTTTTTCTTTGCGAGCCTTTGAGGATATGGTGGAGGAGACCTTGGCAAAGGATACCTGTCTTTGGGCACTATAGGATCCGGTATGTCTATCACATGTTCCCTAGACGGGTTCATATTATCTTGTGTCTCCTCCATATTTTCATCAATGTATATCCTCACTTCATCATTTGCTTGAACATCATTGCTTGGCTCATCGTCATCTTGCACCACCACATCATCATTCACGTTCTTTATTGAGTTTGAGGTAGTTGTCACCGCCATAGTATGCCCCGTATTATTCCCACCCTTCGGGTTCACCACCGTATCACTTGGTAGTGCCCCCTTAGGGGGAGTATTGAAACCTTGAGAAATTTGGCCAAGTTGGACTTCCAAGTTGCGGATAGAAGTGTTGTGGGAGGCTGGGCATCAGATTTGGCATTTTTCTCCATCATTTGCTTGAATATGTTTTCAATCCATCCCATCTCATTGTTGGAAGAACTAGGACCTTGAGACGGATATGGAGGCAGGTTGTTTGGTTGTTGATACATCGGGGACCTTTGAAAGCCCGACCCCCGATTTCCTTGATTGTTGTTATTCCATCTCCCTTGATTGTTATTGCCTCCCCAATTACTTTAATTGTTGCCACCCTAATTTCCTTGGTTATTTCCTCCCCAATTATCTTGATTTCCTTGATTACCCCAATTTTGATTGTTGTTGTACCTCCAATTGCCTTGGTTGTTGTTGTTGCCACTATTCCAATTTTCTTGTTGACCTTGGTTGCCCAAATTTACTTGGTTTCCCTATGATATCCACTATTGTTGATTTGGAGCATTGCTCCATTGACCCTGATAATTGTTGACATATTGAACCTCTTCACTTAGATCATCATATGCATCATCTTGATTGTACCCACTATTACTTTGCTCAAATTGATTCGTATTGTTTTGAACTTGTTGACCTTGTTGCCTTCTCTTGTTGACCATCATGTTTACTCCTTCCATGGAATTCACTTGTTTTGGACCTTGGACTTGTTGAAGTCGAGCCTTGGCCAATTGATTCATTGTGGTTGTTAACTCCGCTATAGCTTGTCCATGATCATGTAGCTCCTTGTGTAGGTGAATTATATTTGGGCCACCTTGAGGAACATTATCTCTACTTTACCATGCCGAAGAGGTATCCTCCATCTCATCCAATATTTCACAAGCGTCAGAATACGACGTGTTCATGAAATTACCTCCGGCGAGTTGATTTACCACACACTAATTAGTTTTATTGATCCCCCTATAAAAGGTTTGTTGGATCATGGCCTCGGTCATGTCATTGTTAGGGCACTCTTTGACCATTGTGCGGTACCTCTCACAAATCTCATGTAACAATTCATTTGGCTCTTGTTTAAAAGCTAGAATCTCATCTCTCAGCGTCGCCATATGCCCTGGATAAAAGAACTATGCGATGAACTTCTCGGCCAACTCATCCCAAGTGTGGATGGAATGGTTAGGTAACCTCTCTAGCCAATCCAAAGCCTTCCCTCGTAGTGAGAAAGGGAATATCTTTAACCTCAACGCGTCCTCAGAGACATTAGTTTGCTTGCTCCCCCAACACATATCAACAAAACCTTTGAGATGTTTATAGGCATTTTGGTGTGGAGATCAGGTGAAAACCCCCCTCTGTTCCAACAGTGTAAGCATGCCATTAGTTATTTGAAAGTTTCCCACCCTAATCCGGGGCGGGACTATTGCACTCGCATAGACTTCGTTGGGCAACACCCTGTGTGCTGCTCTTGGAGGAGGTGGGGGAGGATTTGGGATGTTCGCATGAGCCGGGCGGCCTCTCCTTTGTTCTTGAGGTTCAAGATGAACCTCATTCACTTGTTCATCATCTACCTCCTCCCCCACTGGTACATTTCTGAGGGACTCGTTGTTAAGAGCCATTTTGTACCTAAAAGCAATTCACAAACAAATTTAGAAAAAACGGAAGGAAAGAAAAATAAAACACACAAATATTTAGATATATAGCTAATACCGTCTAACTCCCCGGCAAAAATGCCAAAAATTTATCGGGTCCAAGCCTACATTACTATTGAGTAGCGAGAATGTAAGGCCCCGGAAAATTTTGCTAAGCAATTTAGGATTTCGGGATGCCGGGTAGGCTTATTATAATATTTTATGTCTTATAAATGTGATGTAAATGAGTTAGATGTGGTAACTAAGTGTATAAGTCATATAATAAGTAATGTAGGGTCCAAGGAGATGCCTAAGTCTAAGTCAAATTGGAAAATTTCATAGTAGGCTAAAATTCCAAATGAGTTCGCACAAGTCCACACTTTGAACTAGCATATCTAAATATATGTAAGGTTTTATGTGATACAACCTATCAAATGAATTTTCTTTGAGTCTAGTTTCCAACGCTTCAAACCGTTCATCATTTGGACATTCCTACACAAAGTTATGATCAAATTACCAAAGGCTGGAAAAAATGCGATCCTGTGTCAAATCTGCGATTGCAAAACCATTATACGGTCCGCATTTTTGATTTGCAATCGCACATCTGGTCGCAAAATGGCCCAGTGTAGCCCAATTTTGGCACCTATTTCGCGATGCATTTTGCGGCCCACATTCTTGTTTTGCGGTCTATTATGCGACCGCAGACCTAGTTTTGGAGGCTTATTTTTCCTATTTTTATAACCCGACCCCATATTAATAAATAGGCTTAGGGGATTCATTTGGTGTCATTTTCTATTGATTTTAGAGAGAGTTGAGAGCAATATAGAGATAGAAAGAAGTATCCTAGCTTCATAATCACCCATGTCTTGCTCAAGTCTTCAAGAATCAAGGAAGATAACTACTAGATTGTTCTCCATCCGGGTAAGTCCTACTTCCAAGATTTCATGCAAGGGTTAAGGTTCAAATATGTTGTGGGAGTTAGAAATAGGCCATGCATGTGGGACTAAGTTGTAATATGTGATATTAAAGAACTAATTTGGGTAGTTCATGTTAAAATTGGTGGAGAGAAGAAGGAATTGCCATTTTTAAACCTTGTAATCTACTTCACCTGTTAGGTGTTTGATGAAATTCCTAAGAGAGTTACACCATGGGTAATCTTCCTAATTATTAATCGATTTTCGCTATCTTCTTATAGAGTATTATTCCTAGAGGTGTTGGTGTATTGTAGAAACTTAAGAAAAGCTCAACCAGGTATGTTGGCTAAACTTTCTCTTTCGGAATGAAATTCCATAATGTTTTCCAAAGGTTTAAGTATAATCGGCTCGAAATTCCTAATTTCTATATTCCGGGTCATCCCGTATGAACTTACAAACTTGATTATTTTGAATGAGCTTATTATCAAAAGATAGAGGTTTAAAGTATGGTTTGTTTATTAAAATTGTATGTCTTTGAGTCGTATTCTAAATGAAAACTAGTATACCAATTGGGTGAGGAAAATGCGATATGCTTAATGCTCCTACTTGTTCCTACATATAACTAATGACTTGATTGAATATGTCTCATTGTTGATAATCTATAAAGAGTAATTCAAGGATAATTGGTGTACTTCTTATTTATGACTTTGATGTGTGTTCCCATTGTTGGTCGGTATATCTCCTTCTTCGTGAAGGACCCTTTGTGTTAAAGGTTCCCTTATTAACGCACTTGAGGTATATGATTTCTGGAATATTCTATATATTGTATTTGTGGGGATCCTTGAAATTAAGTGAAGTGAAAGTATGAAATATAAGCAAAGTGCGTCCGTCGTGCCATGAATAATGAAACTTATGAAAGGCCCAAGAGCCAAGGAAATATTGCTATTATGAGAGGTTGAAAATTCTAATAAAGATTTGTACAATGCGAACGATTCTGAGATGGATACATTTATACATATGTGTTACCTTTGCGTGCAAACTAACTAAAAAAATATTTTTGGGAGTATCATTAGCAAAACCGAGGAAGGGTGGGTTATAAGGCCCACACCTGAAACTACACATGTCGGTGTAGGGGTGGATGGTGATTGATGATGGTTCCCCTAAATTGGGATGAAATTGGTACCTGTGAATTGGAAACGGAAATGCGCCAACCCGCATGACATATGTGGGAAGGCGGCTTAGCTGATCGAGTGGAGATCAGACTCAATGTTGCGCACATAGTGGTACTACTCTTGTAACAACTTTATTTCGCATCATATGTCAAACCACATTGTCCTTGGGGAGATGGCCTAGCCGATCGGGCANCACCAATATTTCTAGTTTAATTCTAATACCCGGCACTACCCACAACCTGTCTACGGAGCCTCTAAATACAACTGAAGAGTAATATGGAAATGCCGGCAAAAAGGCTCCGGATATACCTCAAATGAATAATACACAATAACCAAATGACACAGGACCCTGAAATAGAGTGAGGATCACCAAGTTAGCTGGAAGGAACATACCGTTGTCGCTGATCACTGCCGCTTACTGTGGAAACACATGCATCCATTAAAGATGCAGCGTCCCCGGCAAAAGGGACGTTAGTACTGTCGAATAGTACTAGTATGATTAGCTAAAGGTCCTCTTTCAAAACAGAATGTCCATATAAGCAAGGACAACACATAGAGCCAGCAAATCATAATTAACAATGTCGAAACAATCAGTTCAAACATAAGGATTTTTCAAAGTACGAAAATAGTGTATAAATATATATATATATATATATATATATATTTATACACTATTTTCGTACTTTGAAAAATCCTTATGTTTGAACTGATTGTTTCGACATTGTTAATTATGATTTGCTGGCTCTATGTGTTGTCCTTGCTTATATGGACATTCTGTTTTGAAAGAGGACCTTTAGCTAATCATACTAGTACTATTCGACAGTACTAACGTCCCTTTTGCCGGGGACGCTGCATCTTTAATGGATGCATGTGTTTCCACAGTAAGCGGCAGTGATCAGCGACAACGGTATGTTCCTTCCAGCTAACTTGGTGATCCTCACTCTATTTCAGGGTCCTGTGTCATTTGGTTATTGTGTATTATTCATTTGAGGTATATCCGGAGCCTTTTTGCCGGCATTTCCATATTACTCTTCAGTTGTATTTAGAGGCTCCGTAGACAGGTTGTGGGTAGTGCCGGGTATTAGAATTAAACTAGAAATATTGGTGTTTGGCAAATATGTCTTTCGTCATATTTATAAAAATTGTCATATTCTGAATATTAAGGTTGAAACTGCTAATGAAAATAAAAATGGAAGTTAATGAAATATTTATGAAGTATGATTGATAGACTTTATCTCCTATTTATTCATAAATTAATTTTGGGTAGAATGAAACCTAACAGGCTTGCTCAGTTGGGCTTGCTCGGTTGAGCGCCGGTTGCGCCTCTCGATTTTGGTGTGTGACAAAGGCGCTTGATGCAGGTTTAACCCAACTAAGGTCAGGATCGAATCCACATGGAGTTAATGTTTGGAATTAGGTTTATATCTAATCTAGTTACGAGCTTTGAATCTAATCACACTTCCCCAAGTTTGGGTTTGTATTCTACTTCTATCTTTACTATAATGATTGCAATAATTGAAACTAAGGACAATACTTTTGTTGGGTTTTTCAAGTGTTAAAAGAGACTAGGGTCGTGGCTTCTACCTAGGTGGATATCTAACGGGTAGCAAAATCTAGGGCAAGCTTGATTAGTTGGGATTGTAATATAGCTATCACACCAGGGTACTCACTCTATACCTCTTGGTAGTTTGAGTAATTTTTCCCAATTTGCCTTTCTCAAGTCCAAATGGATATTCATACAAATCAAGTGATATTAGCTCAAGTCAAGTATTACTATGTCACAACCCCAAATTTTAACAGGTCGTGATGGCGCCTATCGTAGAACTAGGCTAGCCAACCATCACATATCTACACATTTTTTATAATAAAGTTTCTCAAATCATTAATAATCAACATAATAAGTATAAAAATTTCTCTAAGTCTTTAACAAACATAATATAATCTAACTGTCTAAAACCATTCCCCCAAAACTGGAGTCAACTTATCACGAGCATCTAAGAATAAAACTAACTCTGCTAATGTCATAAACAATGTCTAGGAATAAAAACTAATACTAATAAAGGAAGGAAAATGGAGAAGCCGCGGACGTTGGACAGCTACGTCAAAATTCTGAATGCTGACGCCGAACGAACTCAAATGGCTACTGCTCAGAACCAGTACCTGGATCTGCACACATAGGTGCAGAGAGTAATGATGAGTACGCCAACTCAGTGGTAATAAAAATAAATTACAGTCCGAAGAATAAGAAACACACAACAACAAATACACCAATCCACACAGTAAAATGCCAAGTCTCAATAAAGTGTACATAAGTTCGAAAACCAATTTCCATAAAAATCCTTTGAAACACGTATATTTCTCCAAATGTTTCCCAGTAAAAACTCCCAAAATATCAGTTTAAAAGATGAAACGAATCATAATCAAAACTCAGTAAAATATCATCATAAGACTGTCCCTCAGGCATAATCATCACTCATAAATATTTCCTCAGCACCTCACCATCACTCAGTAACAGTCACTCAGCACCTCACAGTCACTCAGCATCAGCCCCTCGGGCAGCCTCACTGTCACTCATGCCTCCCAATCACTCATCACTCGGCACTCGCACTCAGTAGGTACATGCGCTCATTAAGGGTGTACAGACTCCGGAGAGGCTCCTATAGCCCAAGCGCTATAAACAAGCCAAATCATGACATCAATCATCTCTCAGGCGCTCGGCCTCTCTCATATCATAATATCCTCACAATATTGGCCCTCGGCCTCACTCAGTCAGACACTCTCAACATGCCACTCGGGCCATAAATAAACGAGGTTCTCGACACAAAATAGTATTTCACTTCAAGAAATAGTAATATCATCAAATATGAGTGTCAACAATTTCACAAGAAGGACTGAGTGTAAAATCATTGTTTCAAAGTGAGGAATATCTGTAAAATAGCCCCCAAGGGGTTAAACAAATCGGCACTTGGCCTCAAACATGGCTTACATCCCAAACATATCAAAACATAGTAATACTATAAAACAAACGCTTTAAAAGCAGTTTCGCAACTCAATAGTTGCCTAAAAAGGAACATATTTCCAAATTTACAATTCGTGCACGCCCCACACTCGTCATCCAGTGTGTGTCACTCCAAATCAATGAAAGGATGTAAAGTTCGGGGTTGCAAACCCTCAGGACAGGATTTAAAGACATTACTTACCTCAAACTAGCCCGAAAAAGCTATTCCGCAACACGCTTGCCTCTCGAATCAACTTCCAATTGCTCCCAATCTATAAAGATCAGATTTTTCACATCAAACTATGCTAAGGGAATGAATTTCAATCGAAAAATATCAATTTTAGCACAAAACCCGAAATTAGTCAAAACTCGACCCCCAGGCCCGCGTCTCGGAACTAGACAACCCTTATACCAAAATTATCCTCATCATCTCACGAGTACGTACATATAAAGAACTCTAAAATCGGAGTCCGTTTGACCCCTCAAATCATCCTTAAAAGGTCTCATAATCTCAAGCCCTAATTTCACCCTTTTTTACTGATTTTTCCCGATTAAACACTGTTAACAAGGTCTTTAATCACACACAATCGAATTAATAAGTCCAAAATGCTTACCTCAATGATGCATAAACGTTTCCCTCTTCAAAAACCCTCAAAAAGCTCGGAACCCGCACAACAATGGTCAAAAGAGGGTTAACAATCGTGAAGTCTCCTTTTTATACTTTTCTGCCCAGGCTTTTCGCACCTGCGGCCAAACTATCGCACTTGCGGTCCGCACCAGTGCTCAGGTGGAATGCACCTGCGGTCCGCACCAGTGCTCAGGTAGAACGCACCTGCGGTTTCTCATTAAACCGGCAATTCCCGCCCTTGCGGCTACACTCCGCACCTGTGATATCGCAGGTGCGGATCAAGTGTCCACATCTGCGACCATATCCTGGGCTGGACAAATCTCACACCTGCGGAGCCTTTTGTGCTCCTGCGGGCCCGCACCTACGATCAAACATCCGCAGGTGCAGAAACAACAGTAAAATCACACCATCAGCTGTTTGCTGCACTCTTCAACTCCAAAACTTTCCGTTAACCATCCAAAATCAATCCTGAGCCCTTCGGAACCCCAACCAATTATACCAACACCTTATATATGATCATTCAAATTTAGTTGCACTCTCGGAACACCCAAAATAACATCAAAACACCAAAATCACATCAAATTCAAGCCTATGAACTTTGAAATTCTAGAATTCACCAAAGATGCTGAAACTAACCAAAACACATCCGATTGACCTGAAATTTTGCACACAAATCCAAAATGACATTATGAACCTGTTCCAATTTCCGGAATTTCTTTCCGACCCCAATAGCCTATTTTCCACTACCGACCGGATATCGCCAAAAACTAACTTTCGCTAATTCAAGTCTAATTCTACACTGGACATCACAAAAATATTCTGAACACACTCCTAAGTCCCAAATCAACTAACGAAGCTATCTAAACCACAAAATCCGCAATCCGAGATTGTTTACCAATAAGTCAACTGTCAGTTGACTTTTCCAACTATAAAGCTACTTTAAGAGACTAAGTGTCTCAATTCTCACTACAACCATTTTGAACCCAATCCAACCACATTTAACACATCATAAACAGTAAATATAATGCAGATTCTACGGAACGACCGGCGCGGTCGTTACATTCTCCCCCTCTTAAACAAACGTTCGTCCTCGAACAGGTCTAGAAACATACCTGGAGTCTCAAACAAGTGAGGATATCTGCTTTGCATCTCCCGCTCGGTCTCCCAAGTAGCCTCCTCCACTGGATGACCTCTCCATTGTACCTTCACTGACGCTATATCCTTTGACCTCAACTTTCTGACCTGACGATCCAAAATTGCTACTGGCTCTACCTTATATGACATATCACCCTCTAGCTGAACTGTGCTGAAGTCCAAACCATGAGACGGGTCACCAACGTAATTCTGGAGCAACGACACATGGAACACCGGATGAACACTCGATAAGCTGGGTGGCAAAGCAAGTCTATAAGCCACCTCTTTAATCTTCTGAAGTACCTCAAAAGGATCAATAAACCGTGGACTCAGCTTTTTCCCTCTTTCCGAACCTCATAACACCCTTCATGGGTGATACCTTCATCAGTACCTTATCATCTTCCATAAAAGACACATCCCGAACCTTCTAGTCCGCATAACTCTTCTACCTAGATTGCGCCATGCGAAGTCGCTCCTGAACCAACTTCACCTTCTCCAATGCATCCTGAATCAAATCTGCGCCTAGTAGCCTAGCCTCACCGAGCTCGAACGAACCAATCGGAGATCTACACCTCCTGCCATATAAAGCCTTATACGCGACCATCTGAATATTGGACTGGTAGCTATTATTATATGCAAACTCTGCAAGTGGCAGAAATCGATCCCATGAACCACCAAAATCAATCACACAGGCACGCAATATGTCCTCCAAAATCTGACTAGTCTGTTCCGGCTGCCCATCGGCTTGAGGATGAAATGCAGTGCTCAACTCTACCTGAGTACCCATATCTCTCTGTACGGCCCTCCAAAACTGATATGTGAACTGAGTACCTCTATTAGAAATGATAGAAACTTGAACCCCATGCAATCGGACAATCTCCCTGATGTAGATACCAACTAACCTCTCCGAAGTATAAGTAATACTGACAGGAATAAAGTGCGCGGACTTGGCCAAACTATCCACAATGACCCAAATAGCATCAAAACTCTTCGAAGTCCGTGGAAGCCCAACTACAAAGTCCATAGTAATCCGCTCCCACTTCCACTCCGGAATATCTAACCTCTGAAGTAATCCGCCTGGCCTCTAGTGATCATATTTGACCTTCTCGAAGTTGAGACACCGTGCTACATACTCAACAATATCTCTCTTCATCCGCCACCAATACTGTTGTCTCAAATCGTGATACATCTTCGCGGCACCCGGCTGAATGAAATGCCGCGAGTTGTGGGCCTCTTCTAGTATCAACTCTCGAAGCCCATCCACATTGGGCACATAAATACGGCCCTTCATCCTCATAACTTCGTCATCACCAATAGTAACATCTCTGGCATCACCTCGACGAACCCTGTCCTGGAGAACTATCAAGTGCCGGTCATCATACTGGCGTGCTCTAATCTGATCATAAAGAGAAGATCGGGAAGCCATGATAGCTAATACCCGCCGAGGCTCTGACTAATCCAATCTCACCAACTGACCCGCTAAAGCCTGAACATCAAGTGCTAAAGGTCGCTCTGTTGCTGAAAGGTAAGCTAGACTCCCCAAACTCTCAGCCCTGCGACTCAAAGCATCGGCCACTACATTGGCCTTCCCCGGATGATACAAAATAATAAGGTCATAATCCTTGAGAAGCTCTAACCATCTCCTATGACGCAAATTCAAGTCCTTCTTCTTCAGCAAATACTGCAGACTACGATGATCGGTGAAAATCTCACACTGCACTCCATATAAATAATGGCGCCAAACCTTTAAGGCAGGAACAATGGCAGCTAACTCAAGATCGTGCACTGGATAATTCTTCTCGTGCACCTTCAACTATCTAGACGCATAGGAAATCACCCTATCGTCCTGCATCAGTATAGCTCCCAAGCCAACTCTAGAAGCATCACAGTAGACTGTATAAGAACTCGAACCAGTAGGCAAAACTAACACCGGAGCTGTGGTCAATGCTGACTTGAGCTTCTGGAAGCTCTCCTCACACTCATCGGACTATCTGAATGGAGCACCCTTCTGGGTCAATCTGGTCAATGGTGAAGCAATAGATGAGAACCCTTCTACAAAGCGACGGAAATATCCCGCCAACCAAGGAAACTCCTAATCTCTGTAGCTGAGGATGACTGGGCCAACTCTGCACCACCTTAATCTTCTTCGGATCAACCTGAATACCCTCACTAGACACCACGTGCCCCAAGAAAGCTACTGAACCAAGCCAAAACTCACACTTGGAGAATTTTGCATAAATATTCTACTCTCTCAACCTCTGTAACACAACTCTCAAATGTTGAGCATGCTCTTCCTGGCTACGAGACTACACCAGGATGTCATCAATGAACACAATGACGAAAGAATCAAGGTAAGGCTGAAACACACTGTTCATCGATTGCATGAACGCGGCTGGGGCATTGGTCAACCCAAATGACATAACCAGAAATTCATAATGACCATATCTGGTCCTGAAAGAAGTCTTCAGAATGACTGAATCCCAAATCTTCAACTGATGATATCCCAATCTCAAATCATTCTTAGAGAACACTCTAGCTCCCTAAAGTCGGTCAAACAAGTCATCAATATGGGGCATAGGATATCGCTTCTTCACCGTAACCTTATTCAGCTGCCTATAATCAATACACATGCGCATGGAGCCATCCTTCGTTTTCACAAACAACACCGGTGCACCCCAAGGGGACACACTAGGCCGAATGAACCCCTTATCTAAGAGTTCCTAAAGCTGCTCTTTCAATTCTTTCAACTCCGCTGGTGCCATACGATAAGGTGGAGTAGAGACAGGCTGGGTGCCTGGAACCAAGTCAATACCAAAATCAACATCCCAGTCAGGTGGCATGCCTGACAGGTGTGTAGGGAATACATCCGGAAAATCACGAACTACAGGAACAGAATCAACACAAGGAGTCTCACTACTAACATCCCTCACAAAAGAAAGATAAGACTCACACCCTTTCTCAACCATACGTTGAGCCTTCAAATAAGAGATCACTCTGCTAGGCACATGCTCTATAGACCCTCTCCACTCAACTCTTGAAACTCCGGGCATAACTAGGGTCATGGTCTTAGCGTGACAATCAAGAATAGCATGACATGGGGATAACCAATCCATGTCCAGTATCACATCAAAATCAACCATACTGAGTAACAACAACACACGACCAGAACACGCGTTCCACAACAATAAAATCGCCCACCGGAGTCGAAACATGAATAGACGTAACCAAAGACTCATGGGGCATATTCAAAAAGTGAGCAAAATACGACGAAACATAAGAGTATGAGGAACCAGGGTCAAATAAAGCAAAGCATCATTGTGAAAAATTGAGATAGTACCTGTAATCACAGCATCGGACGCCATAGCATCAGGCCTAGCCGGAAGTGAGAAGATACGTGGCTGGCCTCCACCTGCTCGACCTCCCCCTCTAGGGAGGCCTCTAGCTGCCTGACCTCCACCCCTAGCTACCTGGGTGGGTGGTGAAGTGACTGGGGCTAAAGTCGATGGCTAAACCCTCTGCTAAGATGAACTACTAGGACGATGAGGACACTGCCTCCACCCATGTCCAAACTCTCCACACTCAAAACAACTACCTGGAGCTAGGGATGGGGACTGAAGATAACCCCTGCCACCATGATAACCACCGGATGAACCATGCATAGAAGAAACCTGATATGACGATGCTCTGGAGGAACTCTAAGCTGGAAGGGCATTAAAAGATGAACGTCACGGATGAGAGCTATGGGAGCCCTACCCTGAAGATGCGCCACTATAAGCTGGGCGAGCTGGCTGAGGTGGTCCGAATGGACGACCTCTGGTGTGCTGAAACTGCCCTCTAGAAAGGCCACCGCTGAAACTACCTGATCCTCGAGGACTCTTGGCCTCCCTCTCATCACGCTCCTGCCTACGAACCAACTCAATATCCCGAGTGATGTCAACAACCTGCTCAAATATGGCACCTGACACCCTCTCCCTAGTCATCAAAGTCCGAAGCTGATACGTTAGACCATCTACAAACCTGTTGATCCTCTCCCTATCAGTAGGGACTAACTCATAAGCATGTCGAGCGAACTCAGAAAATCGCATCTCGTACTGTGTAACTGAAAACTCTCCCTGGCATAGCTGCTCAAACTGTCTGCGTTGCTCCTCTCTGTGGGACTGAGGAACATACTTCTCCAAAACGATCGTGGAGAACTGCTGCCAAGTGAGTGGTGCTGAACCAACCGGCCTACGCCTCGAAAATGCCTCCCACCAAGTGAAAGAAGCACCAACAAACTGAAATGTAGCAAATGAGACCCCACTGGTCTCCAGAATACCAGCGGTCTGGAGTATCCTTTGGCACTTATCCAGAAATCCTCGGGCATCCTCACCCTTTATGCCGCTGAATGTTAGAGGCTGAAGTCTACTGAACCTTTCCAGCCTACGCTGCTCATCCTCGGGCATATCTGGGACTACATAGTCCTAAACTGGCGAAACCGATTGGGCTGGGACTGCCCCCGGTGCCTGAATACCCTGCACAACATGCTTAGGTGTCCGGGCAGCTGGAGTCTAAGTGCCTCCCCCGGCCTGAGTTGTGGCAGTAGTAGACATAACAACTGCCACATTGTAAATATCTGAGCCAGGGTCTCCTCAAGACCCGGAATGACAATAGGCACTGCCGGTGCCTGAGCCTGTCCCACTGGAGCACCCTCGATGGAACCTGGTCCTGAATAATAGGGGGATCCTCTGGTACTGTCCCGACTGCTGCACCGGCTGGTCCCCTACCCCTACCACGTCCTCGACCCCTCGTGGGTCCAACTGGTGTCTGGTCACCCTAATCTGTAGCGCGTGTCCTCACCATCTGTGAGAGAATGAAACAACAGGTGTTTAGATTTGCAGAATCAATTGAATGGCACGACAGAGTTCAAGAAAATGAGATTTTCCTAAGAGTTCTGTAACCTCTCGAAGATAAGTAAAGACGTCTCCGTACCGATCCGTAATGTCCTATGTAACCTAGTGCTCTGGTACCGACATGTCATGACCCTAAATCCTAATAGGTCGTGATGGCGCCTATCGTGGAACTAGGCTAGCCAACCATCACATATCTACACATTTGTTATAATAAAGTTTCTCAAATCATTAATAATGAGAATAATAAGTATAGAAATTTCTCTAAGTCCTTAACAAGCATAATATAATCTATCTGTCTAAAACCATTCACCCAAAACGGGAGTCAACTGATCACGAGCATCTAAGAATAAAACTAACTCTGCTAATGTCATAAATAATGTATAGGAATAAAATACTAATACTAATAAAGGAAGGGAAATGGAGAAGCTGCGGACGCTGGACAACTACCTCGAAATCCCGAATGCTGACGCCGAACAAACTCAAATGGCTACTGCTCAGAACCAGTACATGGATCTGCACACAGAGGTGCAGGGAGTAATGTGAGTACGCCAACTCAGTAGTAACGAAAATAAATCACAGTCTGAAGAATAAGAAACACACAGCAACAAATACACCAATCCACAAAACAGTAAAATGCCAAGTCTCAATAAAGTGTACATAAGTTCGAAAACCAATTTCCATAAAAATCCTTTGAAACAAGTATATTTCTCCAAATGTTTCTAAGTAAAAACTCCCAAAATATCAGTTTGAAAGATGAAACGAATCATAATCAAAACTCTGTAAAATATCATCATAAGACTGCACCTCGGGCATAATCATCACTCAGAAATATTCCCTCATCACCTCACTGTCACTCAGTAACAGTCACTCAGCACCTCACAGTCACTCAGCATCAGCCCCTCGGGAAACCTCACTGTCACTCATGCCTCCCAATCACTCATCACTCGGCACTCGCACTCAGTAGGTACTTACGCTCACTAGGGGTGTACAGACTCCGGAGGGGATCCTACAGCCCAAGCGCTATAAACAAGCCAAATCATGACATCAATCATCTCTCAGGCACTCGACCTCTCTCATATCATAATATCCTCACAATACTGGCCCTTGGCCTCTCTCAGTCAGACACTCTCAACATGCCACTCGGGCCATAAATAAACGGGGGTTCTCGACCCAAAATAATATTTCCCTTCAAGAAATAGTAATATCATCAAATAGGAGTGTCAATAATTTCACAAGAAGGACTGAGTGTAAAATTATAGTTTCAAAGTGAGGAATATGTGTAAAATAGCCTCCAAGGGGTTAAACAAATCGGCACTAGGCCCCAAACATGGCTTACACCCCAAACATATCAAAAACATAATAATACTATAAAACATACGCTTTAAAAGCAGTTTCGCAACTCAATAGTTGCCTAAAAAGGAACATATTTCCAAATTTCCAATTCGTGCACGCCCCACACTCGTCATCCAGTGTGTGCGTCCCTCCAAATCCATGAAAGGATGTAAAGTCCGGGGTTTCATACCCTCAGGACAGGATTTAAAGACATTACTTACCTCAAACTAGCCCGAAAAGCTATTCCGCAACACGCTTGCCTCTCAAATCAACTTCCAATTGCTCCAAATCTATAAAGATCATATTTTTCACATCAAACTATGCTAAGGTAATGAATTCCAATCGAAAAATATCAATTTTAGCACAAAATCCGAAATTAGTCAAAACCCGACCCCTGGACCCGCATCTCGGAACTCAACAAATTTTATTCCAAAACGATCTTCATAATCTCATCCCTAAAAGGTCTCATAATCTCAAGCCCTAATTTCACCTTTTTCTACTGATTTTTCCAAATTAAACACTGTTAATAAGGTCTTTAATCACACACAATCGAATTAATAAGTCCAAAATGCTTACCTCAATGTTGCACAAATGTTTCCCTCTTCAAAAACCCTCAAAAAGCTCGAAACCCGCACAACAATGGTCAAAAGAGGGTTAACAATCGTGAAGTCTCCTTTTTATACTTTTGTGACCAGGCTTTTCGCACCTGCAACTATCGCACCTGCGGTCCGCACCTGTGCTCAGGTGGACCGCACCTGCGGTTACTCATTAAACCGGCAATTCCCGCCCTTGCGGTTACACTCCGCACCTGTGATATCGCAGGTGCGGATCAGGTGTCCGCATCTGCGACCATATCCTGGGCTGGCCAAATCTTGCATCTGCGGAGCCTTTTGCGCTCCTGCGAGCCCGCACCTGCGATCAAACATCCGCAGGTGCGGAAACAACAGTAAAATTACACCAGCAGTTGTTTGCTGCACTCTTCAACTCCAAAACTTCCCGTTAACCATCCGAAATCAATCCCGAGCCCCTCAGGACCCCAACCAATTATACCAACACCTCATATATGATCATTCAAACTTAGTTGCACTCTCGGAACACCCAAAATAACATCAAAACACCAAAATCACATCAAATTCATGCCTATGAACTTTGAAATTTCTAGAATTCACCAAAGATGCTGAAACTAACCAAAATACATCCGATTGAACTGAAAATTTGCACACATATACAAAATTACATTATGAACCTGTTCCAACTTTCGGAATTCCATTCCGACCCGATAGCGTATTTTCCACTTCCGACCGAAAATCGCCAAAAACTAACTTTCGCCAATTCAAGCCTAATTCTACACCGGACATCACAAAAATATTCCGAACACACTTCTAAGTCCCACGTCACCTAACGAAGCTATCCGAACCATAAAATCCACATTCCGAGATCGTTTACCAATAAGTCAACTCTCGGTTGACTTTTCCAACTACAAAGCTAGTTTTAGAGATTAAGTGTCTCAGTTCTCACTACAACCATTCTAAACCCGAGCCAACCGACTCTAACACATCATAAACAGTAAATATAATGCAGATTCTACGGAACGACCGGCCGGGTCGTTACATAATATCTCTAGGTTTAACCCTTTAATTGGGGACTATAAATTTTTTGAGTTCACCCCAATTTCTTGTTAGCCTAGTTTTTTTAGACTTAGTCTCTCTTTATCAAGTAGAGACTAAGTCACAAAGGCATTAATCAATGTTTTCAACCCTTAATTCTTGAGTTCTATCAAGAACTAGGCTAAATATCACTAACCCTTTCACATTCAAGCCCTAAAAACAAATGCCCATAAAATACCCACACTAGGGTTGGGTCACAACCCTAGATATGGGTTTAGCTACTCATGAAAATAGAAGAAATTAAAGATGAAGTAAAGATAAAATCAATAATATTAGATTATGAGATGAAAAATCTAATGTTAAGAAGAGAATCTAGTACAAAATTTCCAAAAATAGTAAAACTAGCCGGCTCAGGTGCTCATACAAAACATAACATCACCTAAAATGACAAAAATTTCTATTTATACTAAGCTAAAAATATCTGACAAAATTGCTCTTGCGGATGTTGTGCGACCGCATAATTCTGAGTGCGAACGCATTCTTATTTTCACTGCCGCACAATTCTGGTGCGGTCCGCGTTCTTTTCTTTTGATTCTGGACTTTCGCGATCCGTATAATTCTAAGTGTGGCCGCTCTCCTGATTGCGTGGCCGCATAAAAGTGAGTGGTCTGCACTTGCTTGATTTTTGCTTGAGACAATTCTCTGAACTTTCATCATCGCGGACCGCACAATTGTGTGTGCGACCGCTCTTGACATCCTGCGGTCGCAAAATTCTGCTGCGGTCCGCACTCCTTAATTTTTCCTAAGTTGTCAACTATCTGATTCTTGTTAACCGCGGATTGCATAATTTTGATTACGGCCGCTAAGGGACTTTCGCGGCCGCACAATTCGGGTGTGGTCCGCGCTCGTCTTATGGCCCAAAATTGCACTCTCTAAATCTCCCTCTTGTGGACCGCATATTTTTTATTGAGTCCGCACAATGGCTTTTGCGGCCGCACAATATTTGTGTGGCCCGCACTGCTGGCCTCTTTGTCCAGACTTGGTTTTTGTTCAACTTTTGACTCTTTTTTGAGTTGATATTGATTCCTTTGGTTCATTTTTAACAATCCCTACAAGCAAGCATATTTCATTAGTTTTCGGAAATATCTTCAAGCATTTTTAGCCTAAAACACAAGTAAAAGAGAGCAAAAAATAGGTTAAAATCCTTACTTATCACACTCGTGGCTGGAAGTTTGGAGTTTGCAAAAAAACAATTGCCCAGATATCGGTGAAGAGGAAAGAATTGAAGGTGTGTTTTTCTATGTTAGATAATTCACAAAGAAGACTCCCTTTTATAGGCAAAGCTGTTGGACAGTTATAGTTGAAGAAATTAATTTGTAGCTGTTATAGAAAATAAAGATGGTGATGTTACAAGAATTAACAACAGCTGTTACAGAAATTAAACATAGCTATTACAGAAATTAAAGCATGGCAGTTACAATGAAATAAATGGAACGTTACAAAATTCAATTCAAAGAGAAAGAATTTGGACATATTTTTGCAAGCATGTATTTGGACACTTTTATGGTAAGCTAAAAAAATGAAGAAATAATTTTAGCAAAACCACATTTGGATTAGGCCTCACGTATATCTCGCGTGTAGGGGGAAAATCGACTCGTTTTGCCTTCAGGACCAACTTCTCATGTGCGTGAGACCACTCCCTTTTACTAGCTTTTTACAAGCACAACAAAGAGCAATTCAATATAAAGAGAATGAAAAGACTTTCCACCACCAATGAGGGACGCGTTGTCTTTCACAAAAGACAAAGAAGTAAAAAAAGAAAAGGAACCACAAAAAAATCTTTGGTTTTGCATTAACAAGATTAATAATACCAACAATCCCCCACTAATTCAAAGACAAAAATAGAATAAGAACAATTCTGGACAAAAGAAGGAACATGTACTTAAGTGTCAATATCTTTCGATTTGAATTAACACGTACTGAAATGGGGCAACAACTAACATCCACAAAGTGAAGCACTCTTGAACTGAATGAACATTAATTGAGACCCCCACAACACATATTATATCCTTAATTTTATGCAAACTCCGCAATACTAACAAAGTGCTTTTATGGTCGTGCACATACCTTGGGTCTCGTGAATGCTCTAGAAAGACATCCCAAGTCTTTCATAAAAGGCGACCGCACCTTTACACTGACGTAGATGATTCATCAAGTCTATTTACACATAGACCACCTTAAGGATATGGAATCATTAAGAGAAAAATAAGCTTAATCTTGTAAAGCACTACCACACGCCATAGGGATAGGAAATACAGTACATATTGAGGTCTCATATGGCTTCATTTGACCACAAACGGGTATCCACCATACTTCCTTAATCCATGGTCTTTAACCCTATCCCTCTCAACGATTCAAGGATAACTCTCCTTCCCAAACCCTTGATTAAGGATCCACCAAATTTCTTTCAGATCTTACATATTCTGAGGAAATAACACTATGTTTCAACTATTATTTTACCGTACCATATCTAATGCAGATGTCTTCTTTTTTCATTATACACACTATTTATGGCAATTCCAATTGCCGCCTATAAATCACAATGTAGAGAAACTGGTGAAACTTGTCTTCCCCATAAAGGCACGTCTGCTAATAAGTTTCTCAACCACTCGGCTTCTTGCGCTGCCAACTCCAGAGCAATGAATTCAGAATCCATAGTAGTTCGTGCTATACAAGTCTGTTTTGAAGACTTCCATGAAATAGCACATGCACCCAAAGAAAACATATAGCCACTCGTGAATCTAACTTCATCATTGTCAGTAACCCAATTTGCATCACAAAATCCTTCTAGAACAGCAGAAAATTTATTAAAATGCAAATACCAATCCATAGTACCACTCAAATACCTTATCAAACGATGAAGAGCATTCCAGTTCTCATTACTTGGGTTGTGCGTATATCTACTCAATCTACTAATAACATAAGCAATATCAGGTCGTGTATAATTCATAAGAAATATTACACTACCAATTATCTTAGCATATTCAGTTTGAGAAACACTAGATTCCTTAATCTTTCTCAAGTGTATGTTAAGATCATAAGGAGTTCTCACAGGTGCTACATCAAAACAATTAAACCTTTTCAACATTTTCTCAATATAATAAGACTGAGATAATGACAAAACATTAGAAGTTCTTTTGATTTTAATCCCTAAAATCACATCTACTTCTCCAAGATCTTTCATTTCAAATTTAGAAGACAAAAAATTCTTAGTCTCATTAACAATATTCACATTAGGTGTTACTTGACCTCCTAGATAAACACCCTAAGAGAATTAGGCTGCAAATTGTAGATGGAATTAGGCTGCAAATTGTAGATGAAACACAACCAAATCACAATACAAAATAGTCATATATATCGCAGCTTGTCGCAAAACAATCTGTCGCAAAACGTCAAAGCTGGAACTATGTCCTGTAACGTTCGAACATGGAGAACCTACTGTAGAATTCACTGTTGAAGAGGTAAACCAATTCACTATCGAAGAGGGACTGCATCAAGCAGTAGTTCTTAAGTTTTCATATGGAAGACCTGATATTCAAGAGTTACGGCAGCTTATTCCAGCCCAGTTCGACGTTAATGGTAGGTGTAATATCGGCCAACTCGAGTTTCGTCATATTTTAGTTAGACTCGATCTGTATGATGACTATGTACATGTGATCTCGAAGTCTACTGGTTATATAAAGTCTAAGGGTCAGGATTTTTTCTTTAGAAGCTTTCCATGGACACTAGGTTTCAATCCAAAAGAAGAAACTTCAAAAGCAGTCGTGTGGATATCGTTTCATGACCTGCCGCCAATTTTTTTTGCAAAAAAATCGCTAATGTCAATTGCTGTAGCGTGTGGGAAACCTCTTGCTGTAGATAAAGCTACTCAAGATCGAACGAGACCAAGCGTTGCTAGAGTTAAGGTGTTACTTGACCTCCTAGATAAACACCCTAAGAGAATTAGGCTGCAAATTGTAGATGGAGTTACTGGAAAAATCGTGGAACACTATCAGGATGTGACCTATGACAATTTACCTAAGTATTGCACCTTTTGTAAACATCAAGGACATGAAGAAAGATCATGTCGTTTGATGAATGGTAAGGCAAAGGGAGTTGATGGACTTGAGAGTGGAGAAGGGGCAGTGCGTGATGGAGAACTTGCTGGTGAGACGGCTAATTTTGAACAGCTAAAAGCAGATGCTAGGGCCTATTTGAATGCTAAAAGAGCTGGGCAAATTGAGGCTACACGTTAAGTTGAGCAGTAGGTACTGCAAAGTGCACAAGGAAATCAAAATGTTACTGGGAACAACAATAATGAGATGAATCGAGCAAATACGAATATCTCTGTAGGTGATGCTTTTAAAATTGGTAAGGGTCCATCTAAGCCTACACGAGATGTCCCTGCTAAAGCGGCCTTAGTGACGATTCGCAACGCATTAAATCCAGTTGTGCAAGCGTATGACAATTTTCTTTCTACGAAGGAAGCAACTGTTGCATCAACTGCTGCAGGTCTAAAGGTAATTGTTGATCGGGGGGATGCAACTGTGCAATTTGGGAAGGCTATTAATGATAATAGTGCAGCTGGTGATCGGAGTGAACAGGGGGCTCTGGTTCAGGGAACTGGTTTAAGTGCAAATTTGGAGGCTACTACTATAATGAATGCAACTGGTGATCAAGCTGTTTCACCTGTCAAACCAGTGGAGAAATCAGCAGTAGCAGGTGTTGAATCAGTTACTGGGCATGTTAATACAACCCAGGAACAGTCTAATTTTTAGCAAATAACAGGTGAAAAACCAGCAGACTATTTTGGTGTTACTGATGGGATTAAGGAATATCAGATTGGGAAAAAGGCGGGTGCTTTAATAGATACATCTGGAGTTGCTAAACAGGATGTTGCACTAGTTGATATAGCTAGAAAACCAGCAGATCCTACAGCTACTGTTGTGCAACAAACAGAAGGTGGGGCTAGAATTTTGATGCAACAGGAAAAAAAAATCTGGACAGGAATGTGGTCAAGTGGCTGCAATTTCCAGTAGAAATGAGGACAAAAATATGGAGGAAGATTGGACTACAGTTGCTGGAAAAAAAACAGCTGCAAAACAAAGTGCGGTTGGTCGCGAGAAGGTCCATCATGATGGTCAAACTGATGGGGCAAAAAATTTGCTTACTCTGAACTCTAATGAGGTTTTGATGGATAATGATTCAGTTGAGGGTAAGGATATGCAGATTATGGAGATTGAAGGAGGATCACACAAGCCTAACACTGTTAACCTCACGACAGTAGGAGCTACATTTCTAGAGAACTTGAATCCTCCCAATGCACTCACCAGTAACTTCATACCTAATGCAACTAAAGTAGATTTACCATTGAGGAACGAGCATGTTGGAGTTGGTTTGAATTCTTCCAGTCATGAAATACCATCTAATTATATTGTTGAAGCAGTAGTTGATCGAAATGCAAAATCAGTAGCTATTACTACTGCTCGAATTGACAGTAACATTGTGACTACCTCAAATAATTTCGATCTTCCTACTGATGCTGAGGATCCTGAAGATGCTGCAACAGGTTTAAATGATAATGAGCAGTCCAAACAAATAGTCCCAATGTCCAGTAATGAAGGAGGCTAAAGCAGTGTTTCCTTTGCTGCTTTGATGAATGAACTTGGTGTGGAGGATGTTGGGCAGCGATTGCAGCAACTTGAAGGCAGCAGGGAACAACAGCTAGCACACAATACCAATGAGGACGCCCAGGAAGCAGCTATGTTGTTGAATACAACCCCAAAGATCAAGGCACCGGTCACGCTAAATACCTCAGTTTTTGAAGTCCCCTCACAATTGATGCAACACTTTGGTGAGCATGCTGGTGAATCTAGACAGCAACTACTGTCAACAGGTAATAATCAACACATAGGTGTGCTTTCAGTTTCACAAGCATCCACAAATGAGACAAGTGGATCAAAGGATCAACAAGGTACGTCGAGTGCAATTGTTGTTAGACGCAAGACTTGGGGTGAGAGAGTTGAAGAGGAGGAAAATAACATTCCTACACTACTTTTCTCAAGCCCTCAAGTGGAAAAAATCATTAAAATTGTTCAGAATGAGATGATGATGATGAATGATAATTTGGCAATTGAGACGATGATGCGCAAATCTACATTATGGACTGACCAACGCAAGGACGACGATGATAAAGACTGGGGTATTGTTTTTTCCGGGGATGATCAAGCCAATACAGTAGCAGCAGCAATGACAACTCCAGGACAACAAATGAATTTGGTAGGAAGTCCAACGGCAGTAACATCAAATAAGGAGCATCTTGTACCAATCAACTCTGAGGGACGTACAACAACAACTTTGAGCACTGGTCGTGAGGAAGCAAATATTAGGAGACTACCTATGAGAGCGGCCAAGCAAAAGCAAGGTGGCCCAACCACATCTATGAGATCTAACCAGTCAAAGAAGAAGCCATGAAGCGACCGTCTATGATATTTATTAGTCTAGTTTTAGTATTTATATTCTTTTCTAGTGTTACATATTGTGATATCATTATTGGGCCTCATAAGCTCAATTATGGTAATAGGCAGTATGTAATTTCATATTTTATCGTCCTACCTCTAGTAGGACATCATAGACTTTTGTTTTTTTAATTTTTTATTATTATAAATAAAACACTACTAGGCTCACAACCTAGTAGTATAATTTAATTATATAAAAAAAATATTCACATTAGGTCCAAAGATTAACATGTCATCCATATACAGACATATAATAACAAAATCAGATCCTATCATCTTGGAATAAACACAAGTATCAGATGCATTAACAACAAAACCATTACCCACAAATATGCTATTAAACTTTTCATACCATTACTTAGGTATCTGCTTTAGACCATACAGGGACTTTCTCAATTTGCATACATTTTTCTCCCGTCTTTGGATCACAAATCCCTCAGGTTGAGACATATAGATCTCTTCCTTTAAATCACCATTTAGGAAAGTCGTTTTAACATCCATTTGAGATCACTATAAATATGAATAGCGTCTAAAGAAATAAGAGTTCTACTAGTCATTATTTAGTCACAGGCGAATAAGTGTCAAAGTAATCAATGCCTTTAATTTTGTTAAAACTCCTTATAACAAGTCTAGCCTTACAATTGTATCATCAGGTCTCAGTTTCTTCTTAAAAATCTACTTGCTACTTATGGGTTTACAATCTTTAGGCAAATCAGAAAAGTCCCAAGTGTGATTAGAAGCTATAGAGTCTAATTCACTTTTAATGGCCTCGTTCCAAAACTTGCATCTATTGACCTCATTGCTTCATTAGAAGTATTAGGGTCTTCTTCTATTAAATAGATAGACATTAATTCATCATTGAAAACATCAAGATCAATATTTCCAGTCAAGAAAGTAGTGATAAAGTCAAGACCAAAGCTAACTTCAATTCTACGTCTCTTACTCCTTCTAAGTTCATTTTCATGCTCATTAGCAGTAACATTAGAAAAAAGGCACAAAATGAGAATTAACAGACATAGATGTAGAAGCATTATTAGTCACATCACTAGGCACGTTATTTTTCAATGGAAAAACATGCTAAAATGATTCAGCATCCCTAGATTCACAAATAGAACTATCATTCAAAGATATAAATCTATATGCAACACTATTTTGAGCATAACCAATGAAATAGCATCAAAATTCTTGAGTCCAACAGCTACTTGTTTAAAATCAGGTAGATCAACTTTAGGCAAACACCCCCACACTTTTAGAATTTTCATGTTAGGGGTAAACCCTTTCCATAACTCATACGGAGTTTTATCTAACTTCTTATGAGGGACTTTTTTAAGAAGATAACATGCAGATAAAACAGCTTCCATCCACATATTATCAGATAAACCCGAACTCAAAAGCATAGAATTCGTCATTTCCTTAAGGGTTCTATTTTTTAGTTCGGCCACACCATTTTGTTGGGGAGTATAAGGAGCACCAACCTCATGTATAATACCATTTTTCTCACAAAACGTTTCTAGAGTATTAGTACTATATTCACTACCCTTATCAGACCTAAGTCTCTTGATTTTTCTGTCTAATAGATTCTCTACTTCTACTTTGTATTTCAAAAACATGCTTTCAGCCTCATCTTTTGACTTTAGAAGATATACCTTAGTGTATCTAGAAAAGTCATCTACAAAGGTGATGTAGTATTTATTTCCACCCTTACTAACAGTGTTCTTGGAATCTGCTAAGTCTGAATGCACTAGTTCAAGCAATTATGTCTACTAGTTACATTCTTAAAAGGTTTTTCGGTATGTTTTGCTTCTACACAAATAAGACACTTAGAATATTATCAACATTAACTGCAGAAATTAATTGCATTTTTCTAAGTCTTTTAATAGAAGAAATATTAACGTGACTTAGTCTACCATACCACAAATAAATAGACTCAACAATATAAGCAGAATTGAAAGTACTAGCATTATTAGTGATCTCTTGGGCAATGTTCAGTAACAATAAACCCCCACTATGGTAACCCTTCCCAACAAAGTCTACCCCCACGAGAAATAAAAACTTTATCAAATTCAAAAACAAGTTTAAGACCTGCTTTCTTGAGAAGCGCACCAGAAACTAAGTTTCTACGAAGGGCGGGTACAAACAGAGCATTGTTCAAAGCTAAGGTTTTTCCAGAAGTTAACTTAAGGAGAATTTTTCCTTCACCCATAACTCCAGCTATAGTGGATTTACCCATGTAGACATACTCCCCATTAGCAGATTCCTCAAAGTCGTGAAACAGCTCCTTGTTGGCGCAAAGGTGCCTTGAAGCGCCTGTGTCCAGTATCCAGTCAGTCTTGTTAGCGACCATGTTCGCCTCAACAACCACAACAGCAATGACATCACCATCCTCAGTAAGGTTAGTTTGGATTGGAGCTTTTCCTCCATTCTTTGATCTTTGTCCTTGTCTCTGGTTGCACTGAAAAGCCTTGTGACCAATATTGTCTCAAACATAGCAAGGTCCTTTCGACTTTTCAATATAGCCCTCCGGCTTATTGAAGTAATTCTTCTTCTTTACATGTCATTTCTTTTGTTTTCATTTAAACATGTCTTTCACAAAAGTACCAGAAGATTCCACAAGGTTAGCTTTAGAAGAATTAAGAGAGGGAGAGATTTCATCTTATCCATAAGCCGTTCAGACTCCTCATCTTTGAGATGGTTTGCTTCCTCAGTCGTCATGTGACTGATCAGTTCTTGAAGAGTTAAGTTTTTCTTCTTGTGTTTCAGTTGATTCCTGTAATCACTCCAGGAAGGTGGAAACCTTTTAAGTAGAACATTAGCCTGAAGAATCTCACACATCTACATGCCTTTGTTCAAAACATCAGTAGTCAAGCTCTCATACTCGTGAACCTGCTCCATGATTGGCTTATCATCAACCATCTGAAACTTAATCCATTTTCCAACCAGATACTTCTTTTTTCCCGCGTCATCTGCTCCATATTTCTTCTCCAAGCTGTCCCAAATGACTTTAGAAAATTTATAAGTTATAAATAAATCAAAGAGAGGTTAGTCATATGGTTAAGAAAATGCCCTCGAACAGTTTTGTAATCCTTTTCAAATTTCTTCTTAGTAGCATCATCAACAACAACTGTATTAGCAGCATTAGAACTATCAGCAAGAACATCAACATGTGGTTCATTAAACAAAACATAATCAACTTCTAACTGTCCAAAGAAAATTAAAAGCTTCTGCGACCAACGATTATAATTGTTTCCATATAAAGGTTCAAGCTTTGACAGATCAGGAAGTGTTATATTCAAAGTGGTAGCCATTAGTCAATATTATATGACGAAATTCGCTTTCAAATTGTAAGAAAAATGAGTAGATAATATTGACTAAGAACAGGAAGGAAACAAGAAAAAGTTATCAAAAAATGTTGTGTCGTGGCAAGCCACTGCCTTGAAAGTGATGTCCGACTGGATGCAAATCGTTAAGACTGGTTGCTCCCCAAGGTTCCACAACACCTCCAAACATGTGCACTTGTGGCTAAGGGTGTTAACCGGGTAGGCCGGACTGGACCGGTCCGGGTTGGGAAATTATTGAACCGTATGGGTAGGGGTACCGGGCCGGTTATGGGTTATTCTTAACGGGTTCGGGTTAATCCGGGTAAAAACTAAACCGTATGGGTTAGGGGTTTACCGGGCACAACTATTGTAATTTATTAATATAAAGTAAAAAATATATAATGAATATGGAAAACAATTGCACTTATAAATTGCAAGTGCAACATTTATTTCAAATTTCAAAATTCATTTCAAAGTTACAACTTACAAGTTATAAATTGAAAGGTTTACATTTGACAAGTAGTAAATTCAAAGGTTTTGCATTGCCCTTGTAAGTTCTTCATAATCAATATTAACTGATTGTCCTTCTTATGGAGTGTTAAATTCAGATGGATTACCATTTGTTAATATATCTCCAAGTTCCTCGTCTTCTGGGCTATCAACATCTTCACGTCCTTGATTTCTTCGTTCCGATCTACTCCAATCTCTGAAACATACTAAAACTTCCAAAGCATTGCTTCCTAATGAGTGATGGGTGTCTCCTAGTTGTTGTCTTGCTTGACTAAATACACTCTCTGATGCAACGGTTGAAATTGGCACATTCAGCACGTCCCGAGCCATAGCGGAAAGAACAGGAAATTGCTTTTCATTCTCACGCCACCATCCCTTCGCTAAAAATTCCTTTGTACGAATCTCTTTTTGCTTATGTAAGTAGAATTGAAGTTCATCAATGTTCCTGCCACTGGTTTGAGTTATAGGAAATGTAGAAAGAATATTAAAACTATCAACTATTTCATCATCAATACAAAGTAGTAGAACTTGAAGAAGTGGTGCACTGCACAGTGGGATTAACATTGGCCACATTATGAGTAACATCATCAACTATCCTTGCATATAATTATATAATTATTGTAAATTATCATTTAGATTGTTCATACAAGTAAAAATGTCTGAGGTTTCAGTTGATCCAATTTCCATGTAAGTATATAAAGCAGTGATTAATTGGTGACAATCAGCCATCTTAATAGAAGGATTTAAAACAGCACCAATTAAGTAAATTTGAGGAATTGGAAATAAATATTTTTTGAATTTGTCTTGCATTTCTTCAACAACAACCCTATATTTTTCTTTCTTCTTAAATTCAAAGAGTAGAAAAGAAATTTCATCTATATGTACTAAAACCATTGTAACAGTACGGTAGTATGCTCCAGAAAACTCAACAGTAGCTATATAAAATTTATCTAAAAATTGAACAACATCATTAAAGACCTCTCAAGTAGCAGGTGTTAACATACAGTTTGGATCAATACAATGCGCATTAGCAACTTCAGTTATTGGAAATCTATATTTGTAGCAATATTTTAAAAATATGTATGTATAATTCCACCTAGTAAGAATTTCGTCTGGCATGAATCTTGGTTTAAGGTTATACTCGGTACACTTATTCTTAAATTCCCTAATTCTAGATTGTCTGTTATTTCCTTGAATAACACCAACTGCTCTTCTAACGTGAGTAATCTCAGTTGCAAAACAATCAAGGCTAGTTTTTAACAATTAAATTATAAATATGACATGCACACCTAACATGAAAAAATTCTTCAAGTGGTAGTTGCAAATGTATTTTTAATAATGAAATTGCAGAAGTATTGTTAGAAGCATTATCAAAAGACATACACAATACTTTTTGGTTAAGATTATAAAATTCAACAACTTCGCAAGTAGTACTACTTATAAACACAACAGCATGACTCTGATCTTCATCATATTTAAAAGCGATAATACGTTTTTGCATACAAAATAAATCATCTATCCAATGACATGTAATTGTCAAATAATCATTTCCATTAACATCATGGCCAATATCAGAAGTTAGAGAAACTCTACAGGGAAGGTGCTCAAACAAATAACGTATATATATTTGATATTGTCCATGAAGTCTAAAGATAACATCTCTAAAAGTACTTCTTAGGATACCTTTAAATAAAGGATTTTAAATCCTTTGAATATACATAATAAGATATGATGAAGAAGCAAAAGAAAAAGGTAGACAACCCAAAGCAATCATTTTTGCTAACTCCTCACGATCCTTCATTTTATCATATTTCATAAGTCCTCCAGTAGTAGGGCTAAGAGTTGTTTTATTTCCATCACCATCAGAGCCCCATTCTATGGGATGATCAACTCTCATATGTCTACTAAGAGTCCCAGTCACCCCTAAATTTCCTCCAGTCAGATGTTTAAAATCAAGTTTACAAAGTTTGCATTTAACTCTGTCAGTACCTTCAATTATCTCAAAAAATTTTCAAACCTTACTTCTTTTTCTACGATTAGTAGTCGGAGCCACAGGTGGTCTACTTCTAGTACCACGACCACCACCCCTGGTAGCATCTCCAACACTACCAGCTCCAACACTACTAGGTGTAACTGGTATCTCATATTCCAGTTCTAATTCATTATCTTCTATTCCGAAATCTTCTTGTAATTGTTCATAATCTATATTAATATTAGGCGATGTTTCAGAAATATGTGTAGAGAGTGGGGTATTGCTACCAGATGCTGAAGAACTACCTCTTTTTTTATTTTCCCTACTAGCAACTTTTTTACACGCTCTTTTGGAAGCATTAAACATATTGTAAACATTTAATTACAAGAAAAAATTAAATATGCAAATAAAATAGTAAATAAGAGAAAGAGTCTGAGGGAGTGCACCAAATTAGGCAATAAATTGAGCACTTGATGATTACGCAACTCCAATGTTACCACGAAGAAACGTCAATTGTTCCAATTTTGAAGTTCAATTGTTCAAACTTCAAAATCCGAATGATAAAATAAATTTTACGATAAATTAAATTAAAAAAAAGAGAGCCAAATATTTGATTGCACTTTAGAAGATGAATTGAAGATTGGAGAATGAGAGAATGAGAGAAATTGAGATTGATAAATGAGAGATGAGTGAAGAAATGAAGAAGAGGGGGGGGGGGTGTATTTATAGTTTTACACGAGCTTAAATTTGTAAATTAAAAAAGTATTAATTTTTTTTTTTAAAAAAAGGCCCAAAAAGGGCCATTTGTGCAAATCTGCCATTGGGCAACGGCTCCCTGCCAAGGTGACCGGTGCCAATGAACAAGTGGGCCCCAATTATTAGAAAAAACAAGAAACAAAAACTTGACCGTTGTAACCGGTCTGTTCCGGGACGGTTAACCCGGTAAGTGGTACTGTTCACTTTGACCGGGTTTGAACGGTCCGGTTAACCGGTACCCAAACCACGAACGGACCAACCCCCGCTACCTAGCCCACCCACCCCCTTCATACCGGGCCGGGCCGGTTCCGGTTTTAACCAGTCTGGGCCGGTCCGGTTCCGGGTCAAACCGGCCTGTTTGACTGGTTTACTTGTGGCTGGAAGCTGGAGTTTACACAAAAACAATTGCCCAGATATAGGTGAAGAAAAAGAGAGTTGAAGGTGTGTTTTTCTATGTTAGATAATTCACAAAGAAGACTGCCTTTTATAGGCAAAGTTATTGGACAGTGACAGATGAAGGAATTAATATGTAGATGGAGCTGTTACAAGAATCAACAACAACTGTTACAGAAATTAAACACAGTTGTAACAAAAATTAAAGCTTGTCAGTTACAAAGAAATAAATGGAACATTACAAAATTTAATTCAAAGAGAAAGAATTTGGACATATTCGGGTAAGCTAAAAAAATGAAGAAATAATTGTAGCAAAAACAGATTTGGATTAGCCCTCACGTATATCTCGCGCGCAAGGGAGGTGCACAAATTGACCCGTTTTGCCTTCACGACCAATTTCACATGTGCTCGAGACCATTCCATTTTACTAGCTCTTTACAAACCCAACAAAGAGCAATTCAATATAAAGAGAAGGAAAAGACTTTCCACCACCAATGAGGGACACTTTGTCTTTCACAAAAGACAAAAAAAAAAAAAAAAAAAAAAAAAAAAAAAAAAAAAAAAGTGACCACAAAAAAATCTTTGGCTTTGAATTAACAATATTAATAATACCAACGGTTTGTGGGGGTGGGGGTGGCGGAGGTAACTAGGGAGTAGTAGAGGTTTCGTTCAGACTTCCTTCCACAAAAAATTATAGTATTAATGTAATGACACGGCCGGTCGTTTTGAATAGTACAACCTCGTTTCCCCATTTACTGCTAAATTCATGCTTTACAGTTGTTACATGACTCGCCGGGGTAATTGGTTTGGGTCCGGTGAGGTTTTAAAATGAATTGAGACACTTAGTCTCCAAGAGGAATGTTTAAGTTGAATTAATTGATCGGATAGTGAAAAATGTGTAAACGACTGCATAATGGATTTTTGATAATTCCAATAGCTTCGTTGGGTGATTTTAGACTTAGGAGTTTGTCCAGAATGTAATTTGGAGGTTCGTAGTAGAATTAGGGTTGAATTGGCGAAAGTAGGAAAAAATGGCGATTTTGGTCGGCAGTGAAAAAATTAGGTTTAGGGGTCGGAATGGAATTTCCGAAAGTTGGAGTAGGGTCTTGGTGTCATTATGACGTGTGTGCAAACTTTGAGGTCATTCGGACGTGGTTTGGTAGGTTTCGGCGTCGTTGGCGAATTTTGAAAGTTGTGAAACTAGAGAATTAATTTTATTTATAGCTATTGAGTCAAATACTAACCTAGTGGAAGAAAACTTATTGTAGTATATAGAGAAAATAAAATTATTATAATATAAGAACTTGCATTAAATAAGTGGCTAGTGGGTCAATTATACATTAGAAATTGAGAGTTAGAAGTAAGTGAGATTAATTAATTTTTGTAAGGATGTAACGTAAAGTGGGCCAGGCCCACAGTTTACTAGTTGGTCACGTGAGATTACCTAGGTATAGATGTATTTAATTACTTTCATTAGTAAGTAAAGAAAGATAATCGAACACGGAGGTTTCAGAATTGTAACGGCGCAACGCATGTCGGTGAAAAACTAAACCTTTGATTTTTCAGTAGGTTGTCAACTAGATTAAATTTTTAGAAGGCTAGCAATCAGGTAACTATCCAATCCTATTTTGCGTGCTTATTTCAGTGAATGAGAGTTGTAATTATCATATGTAACTTATAACTTATTAGGCCAGTTATTGAAGGCACAAAAAAAAGGATTTCCTAAAGATAGGTGAATTACTGGAACTAGGCACGATATAACACAGATTTCAAAATGAGAAAGCTACCCGATTTGTTATGGAAACTATGTTGCTAATATAGTTTTGTTTCTGCTTCTTTTGTTTAGAAAGCACAATGGTTAAGTGATGATGGGTGAATTAGGATTAGAAATAAAAGTTAGACGCTAAGTAAGGAATCAGTATGTAAATGTGCAAACCATGGGAATTGATCGAACATTGTAACGATTTTCTAATCCTTTATGAAGTCCTTATGATCATTATTTTGGGACATGAATTTTACAATACCAGATATGTATATTAAATACTAAGTTTACATTGAGATATTAGGATATCTATCTATCTATCTATCTATCTATCTATCTATCTATCTATATATATATATATATATATATATATATAGTTATAGTTATAGTTACCTTTAAGAATAGGGTATTTGAGGTGTAGAGTATTAAGATTTAGCCTTAAGCTAAAACGGGAAATAGATATTTGATCCCGTAACATAATTGACATCGTCATTCATATTTTTGCATAGATTGAGGCCATTGGAGGCCGTTTGGTTTGTGTTCTAGGCATCACGAGGTTGGGAAACTTGTCACTCGCGAGATTCGGAGCTTTTGGAGACCGAGTCCAGGGACGAGAATATCCTGGAGTAGGATTTTACGTTGTTGAGGTAAGTAACAGTTTTAACTCTGCCTTTGTGGGTATAAACCCGAAGAAATTGATATCATGTGATTGTTGTGTGGTGATACCCACGCTAAGTGACGGGCGTGTGGGTATGCACCACGAGGGATTGAGACTTGGTCCGTCCCGTGAGGTTGTGAGGCCTAATGGCTATTATCTGTGGTTCTGTGTTTACTTGTTGTGAAACTTTTTTGCCTTCATGTTAGAGATCATGTTTAGGCTTCATTCATGCTAATATTATTTGTACTCAGTCATAGAAATTATTGTACATGTGTACCTCAGTCTCTATTATTTGTTAATATGTTGCGATACTTGATATGGGTTGTGTCCCCTTATTTGTTGATGATGGTAAGGCTAGTGAGGTATATGATTGAGTGATATGATGGCCTGATTGTGAGGATATTAATACCATAGCGCGTGAGTTGTCCGCGTCAGTTGACCGTGCGGATCCAGGTATTGATACCATAGCGCGTGAGTTGTCCGCGTAGCATGTAAGTTGACCGTGCGGATCCAATTATTGATATGATAGCATGTGAGTTGTCAGTGCTTAGCGCTTGGGCTTTGGGAGCCCCTCCAGAGTCTGTACACACCCCCAGTGAGCGCAGAGTGTAAGTGTATTGAGTGTTGAGTGTTGAGTGCGAGCGATGAGTGATGAAGTGACATTGCTGTGAGGTTGCATTTACTTTTATTGCTACATTTATCTGTCAAATTTCTTTGTGGTATTTACAGAGTTATGGAATTTACCTGTTATTTTTAAATTGTGAAAATAAATAATTGGACTGTTTTACTTAGCTCGTCACTACTACTCAGTTCCTTAGTTATTTCTGTTATTACTGAGCCGGTTGTACTCATACTACACCCTGCATTATATATGCAGATCCAGGGGAGTCGGAAGGCAGCGATCGTTGAGTTCAGGCCGGCTATCTGTGGAGACTGCAAGGTAGCTGCTAGCGTCCGCAGGACCTTGTTACTCCTTTTGTTTTTTTATTCTTTTAGACAGCTATATATCTTAGTTCATAGATTTGGACGCTCATGACTTAGTGACACCCCGATGTTTGGGGCCGTTTTCGCACTTTATATTAATATTATTTAGAGTTGATTTAGTTTATGAAAAATTTAAATGTTGAAATGTTTTATTTAATTCTTAAAATCAATCAATAGTAATATTTCGAGAAGTAGGCTTGCCTAGTAACACGATAGGCTCCATCACGACCATGTATGGATTTTGGGTCGTGACAAGTTGGTATCGGAGTTAGGTTACATAGGTCTCACGAGTCATGAGCGGGTTTAGTAGAGTCTTGCAGATCGGTACGGAGACGTTTGTACTTATCTTCGAGAGGCTGCAGAACCTTTAGGAAAATTTCACATTCTTGGACTCTTATCGTGCGTTCTGTGTATTCTAGTAACTGAATATTTGTTATTTCATTCTCTCTCATATGGTGAGGACTCGTGCTACCGGTCAAGAGGGTCAGTCATCAGATAGGGCCGTGAGAGGCCGAGGCCGCGGTAGAGGCCGTGTTAGGGGCGGAGATATCGCCAACGCAGCAACTAGGGCAGCACCTACAATTCCTCCAGTTATTCCCGCTTAGGGTCATGTCCCGGAAGTAGATGTTCCGGCGGGACCAGCTCAGGCACCACTTGTGCCTATTGTTCTTCCAAGCCTTCGGGAGGCCCTGGCCCAAATTCTCTCAGTGTGTACGGGTCTTGCTTAGGCGGCTTCAGCTACCTCTCAGGCCGGGGGAGGCACTCAAACTCCTACCGCCCGCACACTTGAGCAGTTCATTCAGGGACATCAAACACCAGGGGCACCTCTAGCCCGGCCGGTTGCAGCTGCTCATGACTATGTAACTCCTGTTATGCCTGAGGATGAGAAGCGCAGATTAGAGAGGTTTGGTAGACTCCAGCCTCCCTCATTTAGTGGTGCTGAGGGTGAGGATGCGCAGGGTGTCTTGGACAAGTGTCATAGAATGCTTCGGACCACGGGTATTCTGGAGACCATTGGGGTCTCATTCACTACTTTCCAGTTTTCTAGGGCTGCACTTAATTGGTGGGAGGCTTATGAGAGACGTAGTCTGGTTGGCGCATCGCCCCTTTCTTGGCAGCAGTTCTCCACTCTCTTTCTCGAGAAGTTTGTACCTGAGTCCTACAAAGAGGAGCTGCGCAGGCAGTTTGAGCAACTTTGTTAAGGCGAGATGTCTGTTACTCAATACGAGATGCGGTTCTTCTAGTTGGCTCGTCATGCGGTCTGGTTGGTTCCCACAGACCGAGAGAGGATCAGGAGGTTTGTAGATGGTCTCGATTTTTAGCTTCGGTTTCTTATGACTAGGGAGAGAGTATCTGGTGCTACCTTCGATGAGTTCGTCGACATTGCTCGAAAAATTGAGATGGTTCGAGGTTAGGAGAGAGCTGAGAGAGAGGCTAAGAGGCCTCGTATTCAGGGTGGTTTCAGTGGTGCTCTTCAGGGAGGTCTGTTTCAGCGGGACCAGTTTCAACAGAGTCAGTCGTCATTCAGTGCATTGCCAGCGCAGGGTTCTCATTATGCCCCACCTGCTCAAGTATCATCAGGTAATTCTTTTAGACATCGGGAGCAGCAGCTTCGCCAGAGGAAAGGTTGTTTCGAGTGTATGGATTTTGGCCACATTGCGAGATATTGCCTAGGTTGTTGGGTGGAACACCATAGCGGAGTACTCGGTCGACGGCACCAGTACCAGTTCCTCCACCACCCGCCCAACCAGCTAGGAGTGAGGTTCAGCCAGCTAGGGGTGGAGCCCAATCAACTATGGGTCGCCCAAGAGGGGGAGGAAGATTAGGGGGTGGTCAGGCCCGTTTCTATGCCTTTCCAGCCAGGCCAGACGATATTGCTAGATGTTGTGATTTCAGGTATGTTTTGTTTTCAGAGGCGTTCGAGGACGAACGTTTGTTTAAGAAGGGGAGACTGTAACGACCCAGCCGATCGTTTTGAACAGTACAACCTCGTTTCCCCATTTACTGCTAAATTCATGCTTTGCAGTTGTTACATGACTCGTCGGGGTAATTGGTTCGGGTCCGGTGAGGTTTTGAAATGAATTGAGACACTTAGTCTCTAAGAATAAAGTTTAAGTTGAATTAATTGATCGATAGTGAAAAATGTGTAAACGACTGTGGAATGGATTTTTGATAATTCCAATAGCTTCGTTGGGTGATTTTAGACTTAGGAGTTTGTCCGAAATATAATTTGGAGGTTCGTAGTAGACTTAGGGTTGAATTGGCGAAAGTAGGAAAAATTGGCGATTTTGGTCGGCAGTGAAAAAATTAGGTTTAGGGGTCGGAATGGAATTTCCGGAAGTTGGAGTAGGGTCTTGGTGTCATTTATGACGTGTGTGAAAAATTTGAGGTCATTTGAACGAGGTTTGGTAGGTTTCGGTGTCGTTGGCGAATTTTGAAAGTTGTGAGACTAGAGAATTAATTTTATTTATAGCTATTGAGTCAAATACTAACCTAGTGGAAGATATTGTAGTATATAGAGAAAATAAAATTATTATAATATAAGACTGTGCATTAAATAAGTGGCTAGTGAGCCAATTATACAGTACAAATTGAGAGTTAGAAGTAAGTGAGATTAATTAATTTTTGTAAGGATGTAAGGTAAAGTGGGCCAGGCCCACTGTTTACCAGCTGGTCACGTGAGATTACCTAGGTATAGATGTAGTTAATTACTTTCATTAGTGAAGTAAAGAAAGATAATCAAACACGGAGGTTTCAAAATTGTAACGGCGCAGCGCATGTCGGTGAAAAATTAAAGCTTTGATTTTTCAGTAGTTACGAGCAAGGTTGTCAACTAGATTAAAATTTCAGAAGACTAGCAATAGGTAACTATCCAATCCTATTTTGCGTGCTTATTTCAGTTAATGAGAGTTGTAATTATCATATGTAACTTATAACTTATTAGACCAATTATTGAAGGCACAAAAAGAAAAAATATTTGCTAAAGATAGGTGAGTTACTGGAACTAGGCACAATATAACACGGATTTCAAAATGAGAAAGCTACCCGATTTGTAATGGAAACTATGTTGCTAACATAGTTTTGTTTCTGATTCTTTTGTTTATAAAGCACAATGGTTAAGTGATATTGGGTGAATTAGGATTAAAAATAAAAGTAAGATGCTAAGTAAAGAATCAGTATGTAAATGTGCAAACCATGGGAATTGATTGAACATTGCAACGATTTTCTAATCCTTTATGCAGTCCTTATGATCATTATTTTGGGACATGAATTTTACAATACCATATATGTATATTAAATACTAAGTTTACAATGAGATATTAGGATATATATATATATATATATAGTTATAGTTACCTTTAAGAATAGGGTATTTGAGGTGTAGAGTATTAAGATTTAGCCTTAAGCTAAAACGAGAAATAGATATTTGATCCCGCAACATAATTGACATCTTCATTAATATTTTTGCATAGATTGAGGCCATTGGAGGCTGTTTGGTTTATGTTCTAGGCATCACGAGATTGGGAAACTTGTCGCTCGCGAGATTCGGAGCTTTTGGAGACCGAGTCCAGGGACGAGGATATCCTGGAGTAGGATTTTACGTTGTTGAGGTAAGTAACAGTTTTAACTATGGCTTTGAGGGTATAAACCCGAAGAAATTGATATCATGTGATTGTTGCGTGGTGATACCCACGCTAAGTGACGGGCATGTGGGTGTGCAACGCGAGGGATTGAGACTCGGTCCATCCCGTGAGGCTGTGTGGCCTAATGGCTATTATCTGTGGTTCTGTGTTTACTTGTTGTGGAACTTGTTTTCCTTCATATTAGAGATCATGTTTAGGCTTCATTCATGCTAATATTATTTGTGCTCAGTCATAGAAATTATTGTACATGTGTACCTCAATCTCTATTATTTGCTAATATGTTGCGATACTTGATGGGGGATATGTCTCCTTATTTGTTGATGATGGTGAGGCTAGTGAGGTACATAGTGATATGATGGCTTGATTGTGAGGATATTAATACCATAGAGCGTGAGTTGTCCGTGTAGTATGTGAGTTGACCGTGCGGATCCTGGTATTGACACCATAGCGCGTGAGTTGTCCGCGTAGCACGTGAGTTGACCGTACGGATCCAGATATTGATATCATAGCACGTGATTTGTCTGTGCTTAGCGCTTGGGCTTTAGGAGCCCCTCCGGAGTCTGTACACACCCCCAATGAGCGTAGAGTGTTGAGTGTATTGAGTGTTGAGTGCTGAGTGCGAGCGATGAGTGATGGAGTGACATTGCTATGAGGTTGCATTTACTTTTATTGTTGCATTTATCTGTTAAATTTCTTTGTGGCATTTACAGATTTATGGAATTTACCTGTTATTTTTAAATTGTGAAAATAAATAATTGGACTGTTTTACTTAGCTCGTCACTACTACTCAGTTCCTTAGTTATTTCTGTTACTACTGAGTCGGTTGTACTCATACTACACCCTGCACTATATATGCAGATCCAGGGAAGTCGGAAGGCGGCGTTCGTTGAGTTCAGGGCGGCTATCTGTGGAGACTGCAAGGTAGTTGCTAGCGTCCGCAGGACCTTGTTACTACTTTTGTTTTTTCTTCTTCTTTTAGACAGTTATATATCTTAGTTCATCGATTTAGACGCTCATGACTTAGTGACACCCTGATGTTTGGGGCCGGTTTCGCACTTTATATTAATATTATTTAGAGTTGATTTAGTTTATGAAAAAATTAAATGTTGAAATGTTTTAATTAATTCTTAAAATCAATCAATAGTAATATTTCGAGAAGTAGGCTTGCCTAGTAACACGTGTATGGATTTTGGGTCGTGACAATTAAAGTGTCCGTTTGGACATAAAATTTGATGCAAGATTTTTCGAAAAAAGTTTAACTTTTTTTCGAAATCAGCGTTTGTTCACAAAATTTCTAATTTTCACTCGAAGATGCATTTTGGAAAATTTTGAAAATTTGAAAAACTGCAATAAGCTATTTTTCAAAAAATTTACTCAAATCACTCACAAAACTTCAAAAACAACCAAAACTGAAATTTATGTCCAAACACTACTCTAAATTTTAAACGGAAAAGGCCTAAAATGCCACTCAACTTTCAGAAATGGTCTATATGCCATCCGTTAAAATATTGCTATTTTCATGCCACTGACGTTACACATTTGGCCCATCTATGCCATTATTTGACTAACAACTCAATTTTTTTTAAAACTTTTATAACACTAACATTTCCATGTGTCATGTCGTCATTGGTCTGAATTAACTCATGCCCACTTAATTTTAACCTTAATTAGGTCCATCGACCCAAACTCCACGCGGTTAAAACTTACCCAAATAATTCACCCAACCCTAACTAGTGTCAATGATTTGGGTATTTGGTATGAGGGTGGTGGAGGACTACCGGGTGGTGGTGGAGCGCTAACTGGTGGTAGAGGACTACCGGATGGTGGAGCACTCACTGGAGGAGGAGTAGCTGCCGGTGGAGGTGTAGCTTGTGGCGGAGCTTATACAGCTGGAGGTGGTGAAGTTGATGCAGGTGGCGGAGATGAAACTGTCGGCGGTAAGGAAGATGCTGGAGGTGGTTGAGTTGGCGGAGGAGAACCAGTAGGTGCAGGGGTAGTAGGATTAATAGCCACCAACCTCTCCTTGGACCAACTCACCAGAGCTTCTCCGGCGCCGCCACTCTCCGGTGGGAGAGAGAATCCGGCACAGTATCGTATGCAACCAACTTCAGCATTTTTCACCATGGATGCCCTAACATGTTGACAAGCTAGAGAACCATTTGTTAAGTCCAAAGAAATCTTTGAAATTTGATCTGCGCTAATTGCCTTTTCTAATCTTGTTGAGACTTTAATTTTCTACTTTGGTTGTGAATCTTTTTTCTCCATACAGGAAGATGAATTCAAATCCCACTTAACTGCCAATCTCATCATCAGTTTTCAGCACCAGTCCCCACTCCGCCGCTTTCTGAGCAGCAGTACCATTTTCATCCACCGCTGCCGCTGTCGCCGGCGAAATTGCCATCTGAGCAATCGTGGAAGACAATAGTGACGTTGTATTTGGAGTAGTAATTGGGTCTTTGATTGCCATCCATGATGTGGCAATATTGTCCTCTTTAATATTATTATTAGCAACAAAGAGGGGGATTTGGGGAAGATGACTGAATTTTTTATTTGGATAGATGGACCTAACCAAAAAGTTAAAATTAAGTGGGGGCATGAGTTAATTCGAACCAATGAAGACAGAACACGTGGAAATGTGAGTGTTATATTTATTTTTTTGAGTCGTTAGTCAAATAATGGCATAGATGGGTCAAATATGTAACGACAATGGTATGAAAATAGCAATTTTTTAAGGGGTGTAATGGATAGATCATTTCTAAAAGTTAAGTGGCATTTTTAGGTCTTTTCTGAATTTTTAATATCATTTTGAGTTGAAAAAAATTTTCACCAATTTTTTCGAATTTTACATTTTTATGTCCAAACGCCTACTAAATCTCGCTTCTGCACTGACTAGTAGTCTGTTTGGCCAAACTTCTAAAATCAGCTTATTTTGAGAAGTTTTTTTTTCTCAAAAGTACTTTTTAAAAAAAAAGTGCTTTTGGTGAGAAGCAGTTTGTATTTGGCTAATTAATTTGAAAAGCACTTTTGAACAGTAATTAGTGTTTGGCCAAGCTTTTGAAAACTGCTTCTAAGTGCATTTTTTTCAAAAGTGCTTTTGTAAAGAAGCTATTTTTTTCTGCTTCTCCAAAACTGCTTTTGCTTCTCCTCAAAAGTACTTTTTTCCTTCCAAAAGCTTGGCCAAACACCTCAATTTTTGGCCAAAAGTGCTTTCGACCAGAAAAAATACTTTTGGCCCAAAAAAAAAAAAAAATTGGCCAAACAGGCTATAGAACTCTATGTTTGCATTGAAGTTTTGTTCCCGTTATGTCGTCAGGTTTAAGTCTATTACCTAAGTAAGAAGGCAAACACGAGCAAAGAGTGAAGCCAGAAAAGTAAAGGGACAAATGCAAGGAAAATCATGTGACAAATCTAGCCAACACTTTGATCACTATTTTTAGTATCCTTGTTTTTTCTTCAAATTTCAAATTCAAACATGAGATGAAATGAGCAGGTGAGAAAGTCCCCAATAAATTAAATTTAGAGAAAGAGCAAATAAAATGGTTGTTTTCTTACCTAATCATTTAGAAATCTAAGTTAATTCATAATATCAAAGTTCTTGCAGATGAGTTTTGCTCCAATATTCATATAAGCAAGTACTTGTTACTAGTAATTTGATAGTTGCATACGAACCATTTGATAGTATATCATTCAACTAACATTTACGATTTTAATCATTTTTCAAAGGATTTCAAACACATTTTCTCTCTTTCTTCCTAATCAATCAAAATTTTCGATTCTTTCCATTTCCGAAGGTTTTCAAACCCAATTTCTTTCTTTCCTACTAATCACCTAAAATCTCTCTTTTTTATTGATACAATACAGACGAAACTTGAAATATTGCTCTAGAATCAAATTGTGTGTAAGTTTTGAATCTTGCCTTTTTTCTTTATTTTTTATAACTTTCAAGCTATACTCTGAATTAATAATTGCTCTGTACCAATTTCTCTGTATTTGTTCTTCTTCATGTTTTCTATTTGTTTAAACAATGTCTCTTTAATTTATTTTTTTAGCTTCGGCCTTCTTCGGAATTAACAACGGGTAAGAAACTTTCGCATGAATCTTTGAGGAAACATAACGGATAATCTGTTGGTGATACACCAATAGATAACACAGTAGTTCCAAGATCTCCTTAGAAACATATTGAAAAGGTTGTGACTGACACACCTAGTTTCGACTTAGGTATATTTACACAAGAAAAACACATCAAAAAGTTGAATTCTAAGCATGCAATACTTATAGTGATTGATAAGTAAAAATCTGAATTATATGATAATTGTATCACAATTGTATGTGACTTGTAAATGATACACCAGTTTCCAAAAGAATACTTGATACAATACTCATACGATATTATATTAGATTCTTAGTTTAGAGTTGTGATTGAAACTTGAGGAAGATGGAGATTATAACTATATAATAATTTTTTTAAAATGCAACGCTATTGTATTATAATTATATTTGTACCATCATTGTCACAGAAATTGTATTACAAATGTATGATAATTGTTTATCCATTGTATATTATTACGAGCAGTTGTGAGTTTGAGACCAATGTCACTGTTTATATCAAAAATAGATAATTGTATATTTATTTATTAGTATTGTCTCAAGTATTGTTTTGAGTATAAATTTACCTGATACAAGTTAGATATAATTGTGATACACGTACAATACAATTATTTTCTAGACATAGATGAATCAAATACAATTATGATATATCATCATATAATTATTATACAATTCCTATAACTTCTTCTTCTTTGAGTTTCAATATGAGATTTCACCTAAAATCAACTCTATACTTAACTAATCTAGAAAGAAAAAAAGATTTACAAAGTAGCAAGGTTGGCACTAGGCTTTTCCAACCCTTAAATGCTACAGTTTATATTATTTACGATTTTGATAAATTAAATTTATTTCAAAATAATTGACATTTTAGTGAAATAACAAGTACTTTTTTCCTGAAAAATAAAAGTATTTATTAGTACTTTCTTTTCTTTCAAATTCACCCTTAGTCTACTAATTAGAATGTTAAGTAAGTGACATGTTTAAGAAACAATTTAAAGTAATTCTAGAAAATACATTTATAATTAAGGTTTTTTTAAACTTTATAAAAATAAAAAAAATAAAAAAAATAAAAACAAAAACTCCTACATATAGATCCGCTAATAATCTTTTGAATTTCTTTTGACAGCGGGAAGAGAACATTAATGTTACATTAATGACCATTTAAAGTGTACTGACAGTAAGGTTGGCTATAACTTTAATGTGAAGTTACAGAAAAAGACAATTTATTGTGGGGCAACTGTCTATAACTCTGTCTCTGATTCTTTGAAGGTTTTTTCAAAAGTTAAACAATCAAATTTTGTAGGAGTAGTTCTTATAAATCCCTCACCTTTTGTCAAAAGTTTTGCACTGATATTGTGGCCATTTTTGTAAAAGCAAAAGGTGTTCTCCTTAGTTTTCCTTTGGGATTTTGATGTTTTACTAATTTAAGAGTAAAATTTTCCGAAGTTATTATAACAGATTACTTTCTTGCTTTAACTGGAATGTACAAGAGAATAGATAAGAAGATGACATGTGAATCAAATGCAGATGGAAAATTGAGGTATTTCCCTCATTTCTTATTCTTTCTTGAAACTACTCAAGTGTAGCGGCGGCAGTGGCGGATCTAGGGGGCGGAAGACAGTTCACCCGAACCTTCTTCGCCCGGAATTATATAGTGCATAAGAGGCAAAATTTGTCGTGTTCCTCTGTATTTTATATTTTGAATCCTCTTGTACAGCCCAATAACATAGCTCAGTAGTCAAGGGGTTCAAAACTTTTGTGAGGTCATTGGTTCAATTTCCACGGGTCATAGTCTCCTTTAATGTTTTAATCTTTTCTTTTTTGAACCCCTTACGACAATCTGCCTTCGCTCAAAATTACATTGTATAGATAAATAAATTATTTTTAGGTATATCTACTATATGTTTCTTGATTTGCTGGTCACAGTATCTTTTAATGTTTTAACCTTTTTTTTTTAACCCCCTTAGTAGCGTCAATTCTGCCTTCGCCACTGTAGCGGAGCCCTGCGCTGAAAATTACATTGTATAGATAGGTAGATTTTTTTAAGTATATATACTATATGTTGATTTTCTTGATTTGCTAGTGTGTTAAACAAGAATTCCCTCAGTAAGAATCTTGACTCTGCCACTGAATTTAAGTGTCTATGTTTAAATTGACCCTTTTCTTTTTGTTTCTGAATTTTGACACATTTATGGTTTTTTTTTTTTTTTTCCTCAGTGAGAAGAAAATGGAAGAAGAAGATAGTTTAAGGACAGTGGAATGTCTAAGAGGGAGATTGCAAGCTGAAAGAGTGGCTTCAAGAAATGCAAAAGAAGAGGCAGAGATTATGGGAAACAAGGTTTTTATTCAATTCCTCTGTTTTTTTTTTTAAATTTATGCGGTCTTTCAGAAACAATCTTTTTACTCTTATAATATAGTGTGTCTATTTTACCCGGGACGAATTTAGGGGGGTAGAAAGGGTTTCTCTAGTTCCCTTCATCGAAAATTTATATTGTATATAAGGTAAAATCTATTTCTTACCTCTATATAGATATAATGTTTTGAATCCCTTTGACATAGCTTAAGAGCATAGTTTAGTGGTCATGGGGTTCAAAATCTTTGTGAGGTTGTTGATTCAATTCCCACATGCTACAATTCTTTTAATTTTTTAACTTTTTTTAACCCCTGGCCGAAATCCTGCCTCCGCCACTATTTTATCCTCCCCAGACCCTACAATGTGAGACTACATTGAGGGTGTGTTTGGTATGACGGACGAAAATGTTTTCCCATTATCCACTGTTTGATTGCATAAAATAGTTTGGAAAATATTTTCCTAGATATCACATTTTCCTGAAATTAGAGGAAAATGACTTCCCTGGAAAAAGTTAGGAAAACGTTCCAAAACTCCATCTACTCCCACATCTAACCTCAACCCCCCTCCCTCCCCACCCCGGGGCGAAAAAACTTTTTTCTTTTTAGTGCTGGTTTTTCATTTTTTAATATTATCAAATTTATGGGTTAAGAAGTTTGTGAGTTCGAAAGTTTATGACTTCATATTTATTATATTTGAGTAGTTATTTTCCTTAATTTGCGTACCAAACACCGAAAAATGAGTAAGATTACTACTTGTTTTCCATGAAAATATTTTTTTGGAAAACATTTTCCATTATACTAAACACACCCTGAGTATGTTTTTTTTATTTTATTTTAAATTTTATGTAAAAGTACTTATGTTGTTGGTAGTTTTTTTTTTCACTTGAAGTAACATGGTGTAATATTTTGAAACATTACAGCTGATTGAGCTGGAGAATAAGTTGAAAGAAGAGACTAAATCAAGGGACAAAGCAGAGAAGAAGCTGAAATTTCTGATAAAGAAGCTTGAATCCAAGAATATATCTTATGTTTCTGATGAATCAGAGAACTCAAGCTTTTTAAAGAGTGAAATTTCATCTCTAACATCCACAGCTTGCAGCAGTAGTGTCAAACACTCAGAAGATAGAGAGTGTCAAGAATCAGTTGGGAGTACAAAATCCAGCTATGAAAATCTTAATTGTTCAGAGCTGATTCAGAAAAGAAAATCTGAAGAAAAGTCAGTCAATAGGTATGTATAGTCAATAGATCTAACTTATATACCGTGACAATATAATTGAGTCGAGGGTCTTCCAGAAACAGTCTCTCTACCTGCTTCAGGTAGGGGTAACGTTGTATATACCTTACTCTCCTCAGACTCTACTTGTAATAGGTAACTTTCATTATTTTTCAAGTTACGAATCCCATTCTTTGTGAATGATATTTGTAGTTATCTTTTAACTGATCTGAGTCTGTATATCGAAGTTAAACTCATACTCAATTTTCAGATAAAAGATAATGTTATCTTTTCTAAGGTCTTTATTCATGTGAAAAATTCAATCTTGTACTAACATTTTTTGTTATTATGGTTCTAGTTTGAAATCATCAGTTGAGGAGGAAGACAAAAATGGAAGAAATGAAGTGGATTTTCAAGAGGACAATTCATTGGCATTAGTTCCTATGGATGTGCCAAAGACAAAGCAAACTATTGATCCAATTGTTCTTGATGCTACAGTCAGAGAAGTTCTTGATGCGCTGAGGCATGCTAAAGAGAAACTTCAAACTCAAATGCAAAGAGGGCAAATGATTAAAGCTAGTTAAGCTTCAATGACCATTAATTCATTTGCTTTCTAGGTGTCATATTGCATTATGTAGCTCATGCCCCATCAAAGTCTATTTTCTTGTTTTTGGCAACAGACATCATAGGTTATAATATTTTCTTGGGAGGGAATCAAAGAATATATATATAGACTAGCAGACACCCTCTATGTAATTGTCTATCTAGGACGATCGATCTACATTTTTTCCTATAGCCCTAGGTTGAAGCATGCCAAATTGATTAGGTAGAAAGATGGGGTCACTGGCCGAATTGGGTGTGTGTGTGGGTGTAGGGGGGAGGGGGTACGAAATCAAAGAATATATAGACTAGTAGTCAGTAGAGACCCTCTATGTAGTTGTTTATCTAAGGCGATCGATCTATATCTTTCCCCATAGCCCTGGGTTGAAGCATGCCGAAATTGATTTGGTAAATGATGGGGTCATGGGCCGAATTGGGTACAGGAGTACAGATACAGGACCAGTGGCGGATCTAAAATATATGCAATCGATTCGACAGAACACATTGCGTCTAGCTCGGACTCTATATGTGTGTATAAAAGCTGTTATGTATGATTTTGTGCCCTTTGATTGCTAGGCATGCATAAGGGTAAGTGTATGGTGTAAGATATTTGAGGGTGGTGGTGTTGTTTTATTGTACAAATTGCTCAATAGGTTAATGAAGCATTTGAGTTTGATTGGTAGTTAGTTCTTACTAATAAATTTGAATTGGTTTCTGCCTTTCAAATTTTGAGTTTGGTGTATTTGTTCTTGTAAATAGAGGTTGACAGCTGCCATGTGATATTCCTGTAATTAGGACAAATTTTGGTGATTATCTTTCTATTCCAATGCGTATAGACAAAAACAGTATTAAGCAGAAACACTTGCCAAACCAGTGATAGAATGGCCTCTCTAACTCTTAAAGGGGAAACTGGCACCAGGTGACAACACATAATAGGAAATGATAAACTTTTAGCTTTAAATTACGTTGGTAAAGGCAACCCAAAAAGTTTGGCGTTGTTTAGCTGACGAGCACGAAACCAGGTGACAACACATAATAGAAATTGACAAACTTTTAGCTTTAGATTACGTTGGTAAAGGCAACCCAAAAAGTTTGGCGTTGTTTAGCTGACGAGCACGAAATCAATGTGTAAAACTTAGACTTATTAGTCAAAGATAGCATATTTATTAAAGGGAAACTTACACAAATGTCCCAAATAAATCTCAACTTACCAACCTCTAACCATTAGTCATAGACTTACCAAAACTAGCCAACAAAAATTGTAAAACCAAATAATAGGGTTCTTTCTCTCAAAGAATCACATGCAAAAATCACCTCTCATATTTTTAAGCGTCATTAACAACACTAGATACAAGACGGAAAGGAAATTTCATGGATGAGGTAGCAAATAAGGTGATGAAATACAAAAATATATACAATATTCCAAAAATCTAAACAAAAAAGGAACTTTTTCAATGGATATAGTTGAAATTCATTGAAAATATATAGATAAGTCAATATACAAAATTTGAGGAAGATTGGAGGTGATTTGGACTGGTTTTGTATCAAAATTCGTAATTAAATCGAGTTCAAAAAAGTCTTTTGCGACACATGTATCAAACATGTATCACGCATGTATCTCACACACAGGTATACATGGATATACATGTGATACACAATTTATATAAATATGATATATATGTGATACACAAATGATACATAGTGATATACACATCATTTTTTTCATGTTCAGTTTTTACTTCGAATTTTCAATTCAAACCACCTCAAAACAAAGCAAAAATTTGATTTTTTTTTTGCTACAAATAGCTAAGTGGCTAATATTAGTAATATTTTACCGATTGGCCAATTTTTATAATGAGCTACTTATAAATGGACATAGCTGGTTATTTCCCTTTATTAAATCGTTTCCACATGGATTTGTTTAAATAATATTCAAATAAATTTTCAGCTCAACACTATTAAGGAAAATAAACCTTTGGTTTTGAGTTATTAACTAACTAAAAGTAAAAAGTAAGATTCTCAATTGTGAATGAATAATGAAAATTGGGTGACTAAATAGCAACGATTGAATATCAATGTGAGAAATAAGGGTTTTGAAAAGATATGTGATCAACTATTATTCAGGATAACTATGTGCTACATTCACTCGTAAATTCTATTGACTCTTTCAATTTTAACAGATGATTAGATTATCTTAAGGACTCAAATTTTTCTTCCAAATAAATGAGAGTTCCGTTAAACAACCTAATGATAAGTGCTATGAACATATGCAAAATACGTTGAATGAACGTTCTTACGAAGAACATCTCTCGACTATTCCTCTAAATTGGGTCAATTGATAACTTTACCATCTCTTTCAACTACCTATGAGAGTCGTGAAATTAACCCAACGGGATAACACAATTGCAGCATCACTTCTCTTCCGATTAAAACCCCATTTAACTTTGTAATTTAATTCAAAACTTGTTCAACAATTCAAGCAACTAACAACAATCGAACCCTCGAATCAATTCACAATATCTATAAATAACCAAGACTACTCCATAGTGGAGCAATTATTCATCAATAGAGTATTAAGAGGACAAGAAAACATTACAACCCACAAATTCAAACAAACTTTTGTATTGAATGTTTTGGATGAAGTATTCAAGGCCTCTGCTGTTTCCTTGCTTCTTATCTCCAAAAGTTGCTCCATAAATCCGAGATACCTAGTTTGGGACTAGATTAGGCTTTATATAGGTCAAGGGGAATGCCCAACAATTACAAAATTAGGCCCGACTTAAGTTTTCCGGAGACGGCCGTGCGCGACCATGCATCTGGGTGTATGGGCGCGCATATGGCCACGCACATCTACCAATTATTCTGTTATACTTGTGCGCTCATGTGCGCGTATGGGGCCGCTCGTGCGCAGCCGCACATGAGAATTTCCTCCTTTCTTAGCTTGTTTTCCTCCCATTTCGTGCACTATCTGTCCATTGATCCCCTCCGCATCACCTGAAAAGCGACATCTTAGACTGTGATGACCCAAGGGGTCATTTTATGAATTTAGACTCTGTTCTAGGAATAATAGCCATAAAAAGATTAATTTTAAATACTTCAATTTGCGTGCGCAGTCCGGGCGTAAAACTGAAAAGCTTTTATGTGAAAACATGAGAAATAGTAATTTCTAGAGTTAAAATTTGATTATAGTTGATCTTGGTCAATATTTTGAGTAAACAGACCCGGATCTGTATTTCGACGATCCCGGGAGGTCCATAGTAAAATATGGGACTTGGGCGTATGCCCGGAAATGATATCCGAGGTCCCAGGCCTTAGAAATTAATTTTTGAAAGAAATTATTTTGTTGAAATATGTATGAAATAAAGAAAGAATTAATGTTTGAAATTATTGGTATCGGACCCATTTTTGTTCCGGAGCCCAGTACAGATTTGTTATAGTATTTAAAGGTTAACTGTGAAATTTGGTGAAAAACGAAGCCCTTCTTCCTCATATTTTCGAACCCAGCCCTAGGAACGAATTTCTTCACCAAATATCATCCCCAAGTTGTTGGTAATCAATTCTAAACTTTACTCTTTCAATTACTCACTGTTTTCATCACTTTTAAATAAAAAAAACTAAGAATTTTCATGGTAAAAATTGAGGTTTTGGGTAGAATTAGGGAATTTTGTAAAAATCGAATTTGTACCTCGAATTGAGGTCGGATTTCGAAACTAATTGTATATTCGGGTTCGTGGATCAATGGATAAACGTAATTTGGTCCGAACCCCGAGTTTAGACCAAGCGGGCCCGGGGTCGGGTTTTCACTTTTTTTTAGAAAACTTAGGCAAAATTATGATTTTCAATAAAGTTAGTTCCTTTAGCCTTAATTAATGATATTAAGTTAATTATGATTAGATTCGAGTGTACTGGAGGTGAATTCAAGAGGAAAAGCTATAATTGAATAGTGAGTGGCCTACGAAATTGAGGTAAGTGCTTGGTTTAACCTTGACTTGAGAGAATAGGAATCCCCAACTTATTTGCTACGTGAATTTGCATGTGTGTGGTGTATAGGTGAGGTGACGAGTATCTATGCACCACCAAATTATTTGTTAAACATGACCCCTTCCCCGTTTCCAGTTTAACCGATTCATGTCTTAATTGTTCTATGTTCATTATATTTTCTATGACTACTTGGCTTTGTTACTTTGTTGTTAAATCTTGTTGTAGTTATTTTGGAAGAGTATTGGTTGTTTATTTGGTTCTCTTGTGGTACATAAAGGTTTCATGGTTGAGAGGATATTGATGAAGTTTATGAGAAAATACAGTTTCTTATTTATAATTGTTGAGACAAAAATATTGTGAAAGGCTTGGCCTGAATTGTGAAATTTATAAATAAATTGATATGATATGTCTGGTAGGAGCGGGTTGCACGTCGCAACAAGGAGTGATAAGGGTGGACAGGTGGGATCGGGTTGCACGCCGCAACAGGAGCAATACGAGTGATATATTTAGGGAGGAGCAATAAGGGTGGACTGGTGGGAGCGGGTTGCACGCCGCAACAAGGAGCAATAAGGGAGGACACTTATGTCTTACTAATTTTTCAAAGAAAACAAGGATTTGAAAACTTACTATTTTATTTCACTATTTTTCATAATTTGCACTGCTTTTATTTAAAGTTAAAGTTCGGAAATTTTGAAATTTCGTGAGAATTGGTTATAGCTGAGACCATGAAAAGGCGACTGAGTTATTTTAATTGTTGTTGCAGTTATTTTTTTTTTAGATTTCCTTCTTGCTTTATATATTATTGTCACAGGTTATATTGTTAATGCCCCGCCGTAGTCTCTTCACTACTTCGTCGAGGTTAGGCTCGGCACTTACTCAGTACATCGGGTCGGTTGTACTGATACTACACTCTGCACTCTTTTGTGCAGATCCATGTACCGGCCATCAGTAGAGATTTTTAGAGCAGTCGTCCATTTATTCGGAGACACGAGGTAGATCTGCTGGCGTTCGCAGATTCCTGGAGTCTTCTCCTATTTTTATAAATATTGTTTTATTATATTCAGAACAGTTACACTATTTCCTTCAGCCGAGTATTTGTAGTATTCTTTAGTAGTTCGTGAATTGTGACACCAGACCCTGGGGTAGTTTTAGAGTTATTTATCCAATTTGTTCGTGGCTCGGTTTATTTATTGGTTTATTATTTTATCCTTGGAATTATTCATCGAAAACCATTAGATTCAGTTTACTTTAGATTTTATTATGTCCAAATGATTAATTAATGCAAAGTAGTTAATCGAACTCTAATATTGGCTTGTCTAGCAAGTATGGTGTTAGGCACCATCACGATCCTTAAGATTGGGAAATTTAGGCCGTGACAAGTTGGTATCAGAGCACTAGGTTGCTTAGGTCTCACAATTCACGAAGAAGCTTAGTAGAGTTTGAAGGATCGGTACAGAGACGTATGTACTTATCTCTCGGAAGCTATTGAGTTAGGAAACAACTCCATTTTTATTTCTTTCTATCGTGCGATTCTTGTATCTCAAATACTGATTGGATTCCTCTATTCTATCGCAGATGTCGAGAACACGTGCTTCATCTTCCGCTGACCAGCATTCCGGTCATCCAGCAGCAACAACTCCTACTAAGGGCAGAGGCCGAGGCAGGGGCAGGACTCAGCCCGTTGCTCAGGCAGCAGCCCCAGCTGTGGAACCTCAGATCGAGATTGATGAGGGGGTTCCAACGGGACCAGATCAGGTCCCCGAGGGGTTTATTGCTACCCCGGTTCTTCAGGATGCTTTGTTCCGTTTAGTGAGCATCATGGAGAGTGTGTCCCAGACTGGCACATTCCCCGTTGCAGCAACCGTATCTCAGGTTGGAGGAGGGGTCCAGACTCCTGCTACCCACACTCCGGTTCAGACCCCAACAACCAATCCGGTTGGGGTAATTCAGCCAGTTGCAGCAGTGCCACCCGTTGATGGGGCAGCAATGTCTACCGATGCTTTATGGAGATTGGACAGGTTCATTAAGTTATTTTCTGTTCACTTCAGTGGTGCTACTTCAGAGGATCCTCAGGAATATCTGGATAGTTGTCATGAGGTTCTGCGTAATATGGGTATTCTGGAGACCAGTGGGGTCGATTTCGCGGCTTTTCAGATGACTGGTTCCGCCAAGAAATCGTGGAGGGACTATTTATTGACTAGATCAGTTGGATCACCTGCCTTGACTTGGGATCAGTTCTCTCATCTCTTTATGGAGAAGTTTTTGCCTGTTACTACTCGAGAGGATAAACGTCGTCAGTTTGAGCGACTTCAGCAGGGCAGCATGACCGTGACCTAGTATGAGACTCGTTTTGTGGATTTGGCTAGACATGTTATTCTCTTGTTGCCCACAGAGAGAGAGAGGGTCAGACGGTTTATTGAGGCCTTGCTCGGCCCATCAGGTTACAAATGGCCAAGGAGACAAGGACCGAGATTTCTTTTCAGGACGCAGCTAATGTGGCTAGGAGGGTTGAGTTAGTTCTTGGGATGGGAGGTCAGGGGTCAGACAAGAGACCTCGCCATTCCGGTGGTTTTAGTGGTGCCTCGTCTGTAGGCGGGACTTCATTTAGCAGAGGCCATTCTTCCAGGCCATTCCATTCAACACTACATGCTTCACATGGTACTTCCGAAGGTCGTGGTTCTTATATGCCTCCTTCTGCTCAGCCAGTCTACAGTGCTCCTTCAGCCCCTATCAGAGCACCTCCTTTGCAGAGTTATTATCGTGGTCAGCCGGCTCGTCAGGGTCAGTCCTCATATCAGGAGGGATGTTTTGAGTGTGGTGAATATGGGCATATTCGGAGAGCTTGTCCGAAGTTTCTGGGTAATCAACATCAGTACCACGGTTCTCATGCCATAGTTCCGGCACCAGCTGCAGCACCACCTGCCCTGCCAGCAAGGGGTAGGGGTCAGGTAGTTAAAGATAGAGGCCAGAATGTTAGAGGTGGAGGTCAGATAGCTAGAGGTGGATGTCAGCCCACTAGAGGTGGAGGTCCTCCCAGAGGTGTGGTTCAGGGTGGCGGGGCCTAGCCCCGACTATATGCATCTCCAGCTAGGCCTGAGGCGGAGTCCTCCGACACTGTTATTACAGGTAGCATCTCAAATTGTGATAGAGCTGCTTCGGTTTTGTTTGATCCGGAGTCTACTTATTCTTATGTATCATCCTATTTTGCCCCGTATTTGAATATGCCCCGTGATTCCTTGAGTATTCCTGTTTTATGTGTCTACACCGGTGGGGGATGCTATTGTGGTAGTTCGTGTGTATCGTTCATGCGTGGTAGTCATTGAAGGTCTTGAAACTAGTGTGGATCTTTTACTTCTAGACATGGTTTATTTTGATGTTATATTGGGCATGGATTGGTTGTCGCCCTATTATGCCATTTTGGATTGTCACACCAAGACAGTTACTTTAGCATTGCCAGGGTTGCCTCGATTAGAATGGAAAAGGGACTCCTGGTCATTCTCCCAGCCGGGTGATTTCATATGCTAAGGCTCGCCACATGGTGGAGAAAGGGTGTTTGGCTTATTTGGCTCATATTCGTGATTCCGATGCCGAGGTTTCTTCCATAGAGTCAGTTTCTATCGTTCGTGAGTTTCCTAAGGTATTTCCTGTAGACCTTCCGGGGATGCCACCCGACAGAGATATTGATTTCTGTATTGATGTTGCTCCGGACACTCAGCCCATTTCCATTCCTCCATATCAGATGGCCCCACTAGAATTGAAAGAGTTGAAAGAGTAGTTACAAGACTTGCTAGATAAGGGTTTCATCAGACCTAGTGTCTCGCCTTGGGGTGCACCGGTTTTGTTTGTAAAGAAGAAAGATGGGTCGATGAGGATGTGTATAGATTAGGCAGCTGAATAAAGTTACTATCAAGAATAAGTATCTGTTGCCGAGAATTGATGACCTATTTGATCAGCTTCACGGTGCCAGAGTATTTCGAAAATTTATTTGAGGTCGGGCTATCATCATCTGAAGATTAGGGCGTCCGATGTTCCTAATATAACCTTTCGGATGCGGTATGGGCACTATGAATTTTTGGTTATGTCTTTTGGGCTGACTAATGCTCCAGCAGCCTTTATGGACTTGATGAATCAGGTTTACAAGCCTCATCTGGACTCTTTTGTGATCGTGTTCATTGATGACATTCTTATATACTCCCGCAGTCGGGAAGAGCATGAGAAGCCCCTCCGTATAGCACTCCAGACTTTGAGAGATAATCAGTTGTATACCAAGTTTTCTAAATATGAGTTCTGGTTAGATTCAGTAGCCTTCTTGGGACATATTGTATCATCGGAGGGTATTCAGGTTGATCCTAAGAAGATTGAGGCAGTCAAGAACTGGCCTAGACCCACTACAGCCACGAAGATCAGGAGCTTCTTGGGTTTGGCGGGTTACGACCATCATTTTGTTGAGGGGTTCTCATCTATAGCAGCCCCAATGACTAAATTGACTCAGAAAGGTTCCCCATTTAAATGGTCACACGAGTGCGAGGCGAGCTTTCAGAAGCTCAAGATGGCTTTGACTTCAGCACCGGTGTTGGTGTTACCATCGGATTCGGCTTCCTTCATGGTGTATTGTGATGCTTCCCGAGTTGGCCTTGGATCAGTGTTGATGCAGGATGGCAGGGTGATTGCATATGCGTCTCGACAGCTGAAAGTCCATGAGAAGAATTATCATGTTCATGACTTAGAGTTGGCAGCCATTGTTCATGCATCGAAAATTTGGAGGCACTATCTTTATGGCGTGCCGTGTGAGGTTTTTACGGACCATCGCAGTCTCCAGTACTTATTCAAGCAGAAAGATCTAAATTTGAGGCAGCGGAGATGGTTAGAGTTACTGAAGGATTATGATGTCACCATATTATATCATCCAGGGAAGGCCAACGTGGTGGCCGATGCATTGAGTAGGAAGGCAGTGAGTATGGGCAGCCTTGCGTATATTCTAGTTGGTGAGATACCGCTAGCTTCAAACATTCAGACGTTGGCTAATCAGTTCTTGAGGTTGGATATTTCGCCTAGCAGTGTTCTAGCTTGTATAGTCGCTCGGTCTTCTCTAATTGAGCGTATCCGAGAGCGACATGATGATGACCCACATTTGATGGTCCTTAGGGACACAGTTCGACGTGGTGGTGCCAAGCAGATTACAGTTGGAGATGATGGTGTCTTGAGGATGCAGGGTCGTATACGTGTGCCTAATGTTAATGGCCTTCGTGAGTTGATCTTTGAGGAGGCTCACAGTTCTAAGTATTCGATTCACCCAGGGGAAGCCAAAATGTACCAAGATTTGAGGCAGCATTATTGGTAGAGAAGGATGAAAAAAGATATTGTTGCGTATGTGGCTCGTTGTTTAAATTGTCAGCATGTAAAATATGAGCTTCAGAAACCTGGTGGTTTGCTTCAGCAGATAGAAATTCCTGAGTGGAAGTGGGAGCATATCACTATGGACTTCATTTTTGGGCTCTCACGGACTCGGAGGAAATTTGACGCAGTTTGGGTTGTTGTGGATAGGCTGACTAAATCAGCACATTTCATTCCTGTGGCAAGTACTTATACTTCAAAGCGGTTGGCTGAGTTATATATTCGAGAGATTGTTCGCCTTCATGGTGTGACCGTGTCTATCATTTCTGATCATGGTACACAGTTTACTTCGCACTTTTAGAGGGCAGTTCAATGTGAGTTGGGTACCCGAGTAGAATTGAGTACAACATTTCACCCTCAGACCGACGGGCAGTCCGAGCGTACCATTAAGATATTGGAGGATATGCTCTGCGTGTTATTGACTTTGGAGGTTCATGGTATCAGTTCTTGCTGTTAGCGGAGTTTTCTTATAATAATAGCTATCAGTTGAGCATTCATATGGCTCCTTATGAGGCATTATATGGTAGACGATGCAGATCGCCAGTTGGATGGTTTGAGCCGGGAGAGGCTCGGTTACTGGGTACAGACATAGTTCAGGACGCCTTGGATAAGGTCAAGATTATTCAGGAGAGACTTCGTGCAGCTCAGTCTGGGCAAAAGAGTTATGTCGATCGTAAGGTTCGTGAGGTGGCATTCATGGTGGGAGAGAGAGTATTGCTTTGTGTGTCGCCCATGAAGGGGGTTATGAGATTTGGGAAGAAGGGTAAGTTGAGCCCTAGGTATATCGGGCCATTTGAGATTCTTGATAGAGTGGGGGAGGTAGCTTATATACTTGCGTTGCCTCCAGGGTTATCCTCATTTCATCCGATATTCCACGTGTCTATGCTCCGAAAATATCATGGTGACCCGTCCTACGTGTTAGATTTCAGCTCTGTCCAATTGGACAGGGACTTGACTTATGAGGAGGAGCCGATAACCATTTGGGACCGGCAGGTTCGTCAGTTGAGGTTTAAGAGTTATCCTTCAGTTCGAGTGCAGTGGAGAGGCCATCCCGTTGAGGCAGCTACCTGGGAGTCCGAGTCGGACATGCAGAGTAGATATCCACACTTGTTTGCCAATTCAAGTAATTTTCTATGTCCGTTCGAGGACGAACGTTTGTTTTAGAGGTGGAGATTGTGATGACCCAAGGGGTCATTTTATGAATTTAGACTCCGTTCTAGGCTTAATAGCCATAAAAAAATTAATTTTAAATACCTCGATTTGCATGCGCAATCCGGGCGTGAAACCGAAAAGCTTTTATGTGAAAACATGAGAAATAACAGTTTCTAGAGTTAAAATTTGATTATAGTTGACTTTGGTCAAGATTTTGAGTAAACGGAGCCGGATCTGTGTTCCGACAATCCCGGGAGGTCCGCAGTAAAATATGGGACTTGGGCGTATGCCCGGAAATGAATTCCGAGGTCCCAGGCCTTACAAATCAATTTTTGAAAGAAATTGTTTTGCTGAAATATGTATGAAATAAAGTAAAAAATTAATGTTTGAAATCATTGGTATCGGGCCCGTATTTTGGTTTCGGAGCCCGGTACAAATTTGTTATAGTATTTATAGGTTAACTGTGAAATTTGGTGAAAAACAGAGTTTATTTGATGTGATTCGGACATCCGATTGAGAAATAATGAACTGTTCTTGAGAAAAATGATGAGTTTTGAGGTTTAATTCATAGTTTTACATGTTATTTTCATGATTTTATCGCACGAGCAAGTCCGTATAATATTTTTAGACTTGCGTGCATGTTTTGTTTAGAGCCCCGAGGGCTCGAGGGGTGAGTTTCGGATAGGCCACGGGAAGTTTTTGCACTTAAAGGTTCTGCTGGTTTTGTTGTATCTTTTGTGCCACTTTTTGGTCATTGCGTCCGCATGACCCAGTCGCAAACGCATAGTGAGAATAGGTGGGGGATCGTTTTTGCTCTATGCGAATGCGGTTGGGTCCCACGAACGCATAGAGTTATTTGGGCATGGGGGAGCTGCCTGACTTTCCTCTGCGCGAACGCATAGGTCTTAGGCCAGGACCCTACGCGAACGCAGCCAGTGTGCTGCGAAGGCGAAGGTTTACTTCCCAGGCATATTTAAACAATTTAAAAACGGGCAGAACCCTTCTTCCTCATATTTTCGAACCCCACAGCCCTAGGAACGAATTTCTTCACCAAATATCATCCCAAAGTTGTTGGTAATCAATTCTATACTTTACCCTTTCAATTACTCATTATTTTTCATCACTTTTAAATAAAAAAACTAAGAAATTTCATGGTAAAATTTGAGAGTTTGGATAGAATTAGGGAATTTTGTAAAAATTAAAATTTTATCTCGAATTGAGGTCGGATTTCGAAACTAATTGTATATTCGGGTTCGTGGGTCAGTGGGTAAACGTAATTTGGTCCGAACCCCGAGTTTAGACCAAGCTGGCCCGGGGTCGGGGTTTCACTTTTTTTGAGAAAACTTTGAAAAACTTATGATTTTCAATAAAGTTAGTTCCTTTAGCCTTAATTAATGATATTAAGTTAATTATGATTAGATTCGAGCGTATTGGAGGTGAATTCAAGAGGAAAAGCTATAATTGAATAGTGAGTGGTCTGCGAAATTGAGGTAAGTGCTTGGTTTAACCTTGAATTGAGGGAATAGGAGTCCCCAACTTATTTGCTATGTGAATTTGCATGTGTGTGGTGTATAGGTGAAGTGACGAGTATCTATGCACCACCAAATTATCTGTTAAACATGATCCCTTCCCCGTTTCCTGTTTAACTGATTCATGTCTTAATTGTTCTATGTTCATTATTGTTTCTATGACTACTTGGCTTTGTTACTTTGTTGTTAAATCTTGTTGTAGTTATTTTGAAAGATTATTGGTTGTTTATTTGGTTCCCTTGTGGTACATAAAGGTTGAGCAGTTTGGCATTGTTTGGATCGTGACATAGACCATAATCAGACTAAATCTCTATCAAATCAACTATCAAGGAGACAGAAAGGGGACATAAATGTCGAGTAATTTTAAGCTCATCATTGGCCAATCCCAAAAAGAAAATATTAAGAGTTTTGCAAGTTTATGGGCTCTCTTCGCTGCTGAGGTGTGTCCTAGATGAAGTACATCTTTTCTGTTCTTTTTTCTAGAATAGGTTTAGTCTTTATTCAAAATTTCATATGTAGAAAATCAAGCAATGTATACAGAAGAAGTCCTCTTTTGTACAAACAGTACAGGAAAAAAAAAGAAGAAAAAAAACTGGGTATAACAAAGGGAGATCTGCACAAATAAGATGTTTCAGTGTCACCTTTTAAGTTTTAATTCTGTTAAGAAAAGTTCATTGATTCGGAGCCAACATTAGGTAGCGAGTTTTAACTTATCACTCAAATTTTAAATTGATGGGCAAAACTTTCCTTGTCACAGAACATACCATGTCCTGTCAAAATCATAGTGGATCACCAGGACTTGTGGTCAAATTTTAACGAATCGTCAGAATTTTAGCTACAAAATCCCGATGAATCGCCATAACAAGACGAAGGAGGTGGAGGAAAAAGAAGAATGAGAAGGAAGAGGAAGGAAATAGGAGAAGAAGATGGAGTTTCTGGGTGGGAGACTAAAATTTGTTAAAGTTTGTTAACAAAGCCAAAATTTAGAGTAATATTTGTACGTGGCGCTCAGTTTTGCGTCACCCATTGAATTTGGATTCACCTTTTAAAAAAGTTTAATTGATTTCTAATTTTTAGGTAACTTCGGATACATACATTTTTCTATTCTTCTTTGCTACTAATTTCTTCTTCTTTGTGCTTAGTGTTTCTTCTTCTTCTTCTTCTTAGTTGAAAAATGAATTTGTTAAGTTTGTTGTTATTGACAATTTGATGATTGGGGTTTACTCTGTGAAAATTATATTTTAAATTTGACCGCATTTGAAGTAGAGTTATAGCCCGTTTGGCCAAACTTCTAAAATCAGCTTATTTTGAGAAGTGCTTTCTTAAAAGTACTTTTAAAAAAAGTGCTTTTGGTGAGAAGTAGTTCGTGTTTGACTAATTAATTTGAAAAATACTTTTAAACAGTAATTAATGTTTGGCCAAACTTTTGAAAACTGTTTCTAAGTGTAATTTTCTCAAAAGTGCTTATCAGAAAAGTGCTTTTGGAGAGAAGCTACTTTTTTCTGCTTCTGCTTCTCCTCAAAAGCACTTTTTTTCCTTCCAAAAGCTTGGCCAAACACCCCAATTTTTGTCCAAAAGCACTTTTGGCCCAAAAAAAAGCTTGGCCAAACAGGCTATTAGGCATTAAATCGTGTGTTGGTGTTGAAATTCGAAGAACAGGTTTATGTTTCAGAATTTAAGATTCGAAATCTGAAATTGCATTGAAAAGATTGAAATACTTGAGATTCGAATTTTTGAAGTTGCATTTAAATAATATTGCAAAAAAATTGCACGGTATGTCTCTTTACGGGATTGGTCTTGGTGGAATATTTTCGATTTTGAGAGTCTTCGCGAAATATTCTCATTTTTTGGTTAAATATCATAGTTCTTCAATATTTAAAGTTTGAAGTTTTTATCCAATGGTGGAAAATAGAAGATTAATGATCTATTATTGTTAAAATCGTTTCAATGTTGATAATTTACGCTTAAAAATTTAGTTCAAACATTGATTAGTGCTTTATTTAAAAAGCTCAAAACTTTATTCTTTGACTTTAAAACTGTTGAAGAAGACAAAGTAGGACTTTTGAATTTGGTATTAGTTGACTAAATTGATATTGAGATTTGTTTGTCTTGGTATTAGTTGACTAAATTGATATTGAGATTTGTTTGTCTTGGTATTTAAAAGCTTTGCTTCGAATTCGTGATTATTTGGAACAGAGTTGGAGTGGTGTGATCAAAACTAAAGTTATAAATTAGAAGAACACTTTGTTAAAACGCAAAAAATTATGTCAACCGAGTAGATTTCGACGAATGAACAATTTAACAGTCAGCTTGAGTAAATATAACATAAACTCTACTAATCCGATAAAAAAATTCTGAAGAGCAAAATCATGCAAACCTGATAGATATTGTTGAACTACGTAACAAATAGGTAAAGTAAATATTGCATAAATTTAATCAATCCGATAGGAAAACACTTAAAAACAATATTTGTATGCAGGTCAGGTACCTTTTTAAAATACCACCAATTTTGAGGACATTCAGCTATGACCAACCTCTTATGGAACCATTCCTGTCAATCACCCTTACCATTGTGAGGTGAAAAGCCAACATTTTGCTCAAAGGTGAAATTTATTAGAAGTTCCTAATCAGCTAGCAATAAACTAAAAATAAAATTTTCTACATTAAAATAATCAATCACCCTTAACATTGTGAGGTGAAAACCCAACATTTTCCTTAAAAGTGAGATATATTAGAAGTTCCTAATCGGCTAGAAATAATCTAAATTAAAATTATTTTAAATACTCAATTTTGCTAGAAATTTCTATTAACAAATGATTGCTAGTCCCTTTAGGTATAAATTAAAAAATATAGCTCGAAAATTCAACTATCATGCCAAACTCAAAATCAAGCTCCCTCCCTTATTTTGTATCTACTAGTTTTAGTGTAGTTTACCGCGTCAATCGATAAAAAATATGTACAGAGAGAACAACTTGTTGTATGTGTACCCATACATGAAGTACATAACTTCAAGAAATAACATAAATACTTGATCATAGGAAAAAATATAAAGTCTTAAAACCGATCAATATTGATTCGATTTAGCTAAGCTTAATAAAGAAATAAATCCTGACCCATATACCTTAGATACCTTGTTGTGACTTTAAAAAGATCTCAAAGGATGAGGAGAATTTAATTTATATTTGTTCTAATACAAAGATATCTTCTTCTTAAAGTCATTGTATTCGAATTTCCTCCATAGTTTAACTAAAGAAATTAAGGAATCAGAAAAGAAAATTTTAGTTGATTTCAAAATCATCTTAGGCATGAGTCATGACATAAATAAAATCATCAGTATTAATAGAATAAAAACGATAATACTTTTCAAATAAATAAACAACCTTAGATCTAGACTTACCAGAATAACTCAGACTGGTTGAACTCAAACTTCCTTGTGAAACAAAAATAGGGGCTAGCTCCAATATTTTCTCCAAAAAAGAAAAACTCAGTTAAATAATTACAAATATATCATTGAAGTATAAAATTACAAACTTGATCCACTCTTGAAATGCATAAAATATGGAATGAGTTTGTACAGAGAATTCATGTTGCGAAAGAATACAAATAATTTCAAACTTGGTCCATTCTTGAATTACATGTAATCAGTCTTTGCAATAGAATTTATGCCTTCCTGATCTATTGGTGTAATAAAATAAACAAAATTAAAGAATATACCTAAACCTGCAAGGAATTCAAGGTGTCGAAATAGAATTGATTGGTTAATATATTTTTTTGTAAGTAATTATTTTATTACTAGTAATAATATGTACATTGTTTAAAAGAGACAAACAAGTAAACAGAGATTGGACAACCCCAATCTCACCTTCGCTACCTTCTAGTCCACTACGCAATTCACTACATCAGCCTACTACTTACAGCTACCATGACATCTAAGGGTAAAAGTTTAGCTTTTCAATGGTCCTTGCCAGTATAGTCTCCTTGGATCCTCTGCAAGCTACTTCTTGGATGATTAGCCTTATCACCACCCGGTTTGGTCGACTTTTCCGTTGGAACACTCTCATATTTCTTTCCTGCCAAATATGGTATATACAAGTGGCCATAGTCATTCTAAAGATCTCAACACCTGCAGCTTTGCCGTTAGCATTTGTTTCTACCCATAATATTTCATTATGCCAGTCCATAGCATGTCTGTATATGCCTTGTCATCCCAATAACTTCTGCCATATCTCAGCAGATACTCCACATGAGAAGAACACATGAGTTGTAGATTCATCAAGCTCATTGCATAGTGGACAACTTGCATTGTCAGTGACTCCCCAAGCAACTAGTCTATCTCTGGTAAGTAGCCTGTTCTGTATAACCAAGTTTAATATAAAGATCCATTTGGGTAATCCGAGGTTGTTACATGTTAGTTTCCTCCATGATAGGTTTTGGAAGTCACCTCTCAATTGTAAATAGAGCTTTTTGACAGAGAAGTGTTTCCATTTCAAAGTATCATCCATGCCTATCCCCATATCCTCAATGTAGCTTCTTGCATTTATGATCTTCTTAACCACCCATGAGGCTTGCTTGGGTGCCTTGATCCAGATTGGTTGTTGCTTCCCATAGTAAATATGTAATCATTGGACTCACAACATATCCTTCTTTTTGCTAAGATTTCATAATAGGTTGCAGATGGCAGCCTTGTTCAGATGTATACATCCACGATATTGAACCCTCTAGCTGTTTTTGGTAGACATTATTTCTTCCATGATAGCAGAGCCTTGCTTGAACTTTCTGAACCACCTGTCCAGAGATAGCTTTTTCATGTGGCTTCTATCCTCTTTAGGATCTTCTTTGGTAATACAAAGATATGGGACCAAAATATTTGTATAGAGAACAAAATAGTTTTAATTAGTTGTAGTCTTCCTGCATATGAGAGGTATCTGGCAGTCCAGGTCTTAATTTTGCCCAGGATTTCTCTATCAGTGGTTGGCATTGTGAGACAAATATCCTCTTAGTGCTAAGAGGAACTCCCAGGTACTTAAAAGGAAATTCACACTTGGAGAACTTCGGCTCACTTAAAATCTGTTGTCATTACAATTCACCCCTCCAAAATATATAGAGCTCTTATTCACATTAGCTTTCAAACCAGATGCTTTGGAGAAGGTATCAAAGCATTCATATAGCATACCAACAGATATGACATCTCCTATGCAGAACAATAAGAGATCATCTGCAAACCCCAATTGGACTATCTTCAATTTCTCACACTTAGGATGATAGTTGAAGTTAGGCTTTCTCTGCAAAGTCTTGAGCATTATAGTCAGATACTCCATGGCTAACACAAACAAGTAAGGAGAAAGTGGATCTCCTTGTCTGAGTACTTTTTTGGCTTGGAAAGGTTTTGTTGGATTGCCATTAATTAGCATAGAATATGAGACAGTACAGACACACTTCATAATCAACAAAAATAGTAGGTATGTTCAAGATGTTTAAGATTTTCTCTAAGAATACCCATTCAATAGATTCATATGCTTTTTGCATGTCCAATTTGATCATGCACCTAGGAGATACCCCTTTCCTCCCATAACCTTTCACCAGTTCATGGCTAAGAATGATGTTGTCAGTGATCACCCTTCCTGTTACAAACCCTGATTGGCTATTGTCCACCAAAAAATCCATAACTCCCTTCAATCTGTTTGTTAAGATCTTTGAGATGATTTTATAGGTGACTGTATAACACGAAATAGGTCTAAAGTCTTTAATATATGAGGGTTGTTTTACTTTTGGGATCAAGGTAACTTTAGATAACATGCAAATGCGTAGTAGTTGTTTCAAAATACCTCAATACAGCAGCAGTAATGTCATCTCCTATGGTTGTCCATGCCTTTTTAAAGAAATGAGCATTTAGCCCATCACAGTTAGGCGTCTTCATGTCATCTATCCCACAGAGTGCAGCATATACTTCTTCTTTGTAACTGGCTCAATTAGTTTTAGTTGTTGTCCCCTGCCCGGTATTCCCCCTTCTTTCATCACACTAGGTTGTATGGAAAGTAACTCACTTGCAGAAGAACCAAGTAAGTCTTTATAGAACCCTATTATTTCTGCCTTAATGCCCTTGTCAGTTTGAACAATGTCTCCCCATACATTAGCTAAACTTCTGATTTTGTTGTGGTTAACTCTATTCTTCATGGATGCATAGAAGTAAGCAGAATTTGAATCTCCTAGTTTCAACCATTGGACCCTAGACTTTTGTTGATAAATCTTTTTCTTTAACATATACCCATTTCTCCGGTTGCTGTCTTAATTGCTTTTCCTCCTCAAGGAATTCAGAAGATTTACTCCTATCGTGCATTTTATCTTGAACGTATACTAGATGTTGCCTTATATTTTAACCCTTGACTCTATCTGTGAGAGCTCTGAGGAGTGGAGACTTTTGAGTGCTTGTTTAACCAGTTTAAGTTTCAGCCAAATTGTCTTCATATTAGTGGCATGATTGGCATCCCATACTTCTTTAACTATACTTTGAAAATCTTTTGTGCTCAGCCAGATGGTTAAAAAATCTGAAAGACTTAGGCTTCTTTGGACTGTCTCTGAAATGAATGCATAAAGAGGAGTGATCACAGAGATAGGAATCCATCACCAGTACATCTAAATGTGGCTCAATTCAGAGTTCCAAATTGCTCTATCAATTCTGCTAAACACATGACTGTTAGTCCATGTATTGTTCCTGCCCACTGCTCTTATTTTAGCCATACCTGCATTCATGAGAAATTGCTAAAAATCCCCAACTTCCAGCTCCTGAATAGGATTACCATTATACCTATCATCTACACTTAGTTACTACATTATAGTCTCGTATGCAAAGCCATGGCCCGTGTATCATTTGGTGTAGACTCAGCAATTCGGTCCATAAAATTCTTCTGTCCCCAATAGTGTGTAGTCCATAAATAACTGTAAAGATAAACTGCAATCTCAAGGCATGAATTAGCACCTCTCCATGAATATACTGTTCTTTATGGCATATCTTATTGAATTAAACTTTATTAGGATTCCAGAGTATCCACATTCTTCCACTCCCATTGGTTAGCCGGTGCTATCTTTTGCATTATTCTACTAGCTTGTTGTTGTTTGACTCTATGTTCATGTCACGACCCCAAATCAACAAGGGTCGTGATGGCGCCTATCGTAAAACTAGGCCAGCCCTCTAACACAATAAAATCAACATTGTTCCGTTTATAATAAATATATCCTCATATTCTGATAAGGGTTTCCTTCTTAGGACAAGTTCAACAAGAAAAATAATAATTCAACGATCAAAATCTTATACCGACCCAGACCTCTAGAGTCAACTGTCATGAGCATCTAGGACGATAAATACAATGTATAATAAAGTGACTTTGCTACTACGAAAACCTGAAGTATGAAAGACAAAACTAAGAACTGGGGAAAGGAAAGGAGGTGAGCTGGGGACACTGAGCAGCTACCTCGATCCTCGAACAACTCCAAGCATGGCAGAGATCAACTAGTGAGATGGTCCGGTACCTGTATCTGCACACCGGGGTGCATGGAGTAACGTGAGAACGCCAACTCAGTAAGTAACCAAAGTAACTAAAAAGTTGAGTGTAGTGACGAGCATTTATAAATCATGATTCCATAAAACAGTAATTCAACTTTTATTAGAAAACTCAGTATAAAGAAAAGTGGGAAAATCAGTAAATTTCACAATGTAACAGCCTCTCAGGAACAATTCACTCATAACAAGGTATCTCAGTCACTCGTGACCCCACTATCAATGTCTCATGCTCACTCAGCACTCTCACTCATCAAGTACAGGTATCTCACAACTGCTGCGACGTGCAACCCGATCCAATATATAATATATACTGTTGCGACGTGCAGCCCAATCCAATATATATATATTGCTGCGGCGTGTAGCCCGATCCATATAATAGTCAACTGTGCTCACTGGGGGTGTACAGACTGCGGAGGGGCTCCTACAGCCCAAGCACTATGTTGTTGCGGCGTGCAACCCGATCCACATAATATATAATGCTGCGGCGTGCATCCTGATATATATATATATATATATTGTTGCGGCGTGCAACTCGATCCATATAATATATGTATATACTGTTGCAGCGTGCAACCCGATCCATAACTATCCTCACATACTTGGCTCTCGGCCTCACTCAGTCATCCTCATAAGCCACTCGGGCATTTACCTCAACTCATTGGGACTCAGCCCAAAATACCTCTCAGAGTTTTAAAACAGTGTGGTAATAGTAAAAATAGCAACAAGTAGAAAACATGACTGAGTTCACAAATATTCTATCAGTATAGTGTAAAAATATCCCTGAGGGTCTAAACAGATCGGCACAAGGCCCCAAACATGGCTTACAACCCATAAATAAGTGTAAGTCTCTAAAATACAGGTTATTTCATGATTTCAAATCAATTATACGGCTTAATAGTCGCTACGGGACGGACCAGGTCACAATCCCTATCGGTGCACGCCCACACACTCGTCACCTAGCATGTGCGTCACCTCATTTATCAAAACAATGTAAAATACCGGGGTTTCATACCATCAGGTCTAGAGTTACAATCGTTACTTACCTCAAAACAGTCCAAAAACTACTCCGCGATGCTCTTGCCCCTCGAATCGGCTCCCAGATGCTCCGAGTCTATCAAAAATCATATCAATAACATCAAAATATTCTAGGGAGATGAACCTCAATCGAAAACTATCACAATTAAGCACAATTCCTGAAATTGACCAAACCCCGCCCCCGGGCCCACGTCTCAGAATTCGATAAAATTCACAAAACTAGAATCCTCATTCCCTCACGAGTCTACCCATATCAAATTTACCATAATCCGACCTCAAATACCCATTTAAATCATCAAAAGAAATTCCCAAACCTCCCATTCTTCCCCAATTTCCACTTTGATTCCTCAAATTACATGATAAAAATCAAGACTAATTCATGAAATTAAACCAAAAGTGATTGAAGAACACTTACCACAAGAATCCCACTAGAAATCTCTTCCAAATCCTCCTTCTCCCGAGCTCTCTAATGGTATTTTGAGTTATGGCCTAAAACCTTCGTTTTTGAACTTAAACTTTCTGCCCAGCTCTTTTCTTCATCGCGAACGCGTCATTAGGACCGCGTTCGCATAGAACAAATTCCAACAGGTCCTTAACTTACACTATGCGAACGTGGCTACACGCCCGCGAACGCGAAGCACATGGACTCCAAGCCTATGCGAACGCACCCCAGGACCCGCGAACGCATAGACCAAAGGGCCTGGGTCCTCAGCTGCCTATTGCACTACACGAACACACTCCTCCACCCGCGTTCGCGATGACCACTCAACTCCACTCACCGCATTCGCACCTCCAGACTCGCGAACACATAGAATAAAAATCCTCCACTCCCCAATTCCCCTATGCGGACGCGAGACCCCCTCCGCGAACGCGTAGGGTAACATTTTTCTGCAGAAATTACACACCAGAATAGCTATGCTCCAAAGCCAAAAATCACCTCGTCAACCACCCGAAACTCACCCGAGGCCCTCGGGACCTCAACCAAACATACCAACACACCCCATAACATCGTTCAAACTTACTCGAGCCCTCGAAACACCAAAAAAACTCAAAACACCAAAATCATATAAAATTCAAGCCTATGAACTTTGAAACTTCTAAATTTCACCAAAGATGCCGAAACCATCCAAAACATATCCGATTGACTTGAAAATTTGCACACATATACAAAATAACATTAAGGACCTTCTCCAACTTCTGGAACTCCATTCCGACCCCGATAGCCTATTTTCCACTGCTCACCGAAAATCGCCAAAAACCAACTTTCGCCATATCAAGCCTAACTCTACACCGGACATCAAAACTTCATTCCGAACACACTCCTAAGTCCCAAATCACCTAACGAAGCTACTCGAGCCATAAAATATGCATTCCGAGATCGTTTACCAATAAGTCAACTCCTAGTTGACTTTTCCAACTATAAGGCTAATTTAAGAGACTAAGTGTCTAAATCCTCACTACAATCATTCCGAACCTGAACCGACCAACCCCAACACATCATAATCAGTCTAAACAATGCATGACAAGGCAAATACAGTAATAACATTGCAAATTCTACGGAACGACCGGCCGGGTCGTTATAGTTCATCTATATTAATCATATTAATTTTGTTATCCCTTATAAACCTCGTTAACTCCTTTTGCTTATAGGCTTTGTTGAGGCCTCCCACATTCCAGGTAATTAACTTAATTTGGAATTAATTAGATTATCTCCTATATCAACCCCTCTACTACTTTTCCAACCTTGCTGAGTACTGCATGAAGCATCAGTATGTAGTTGTATTTCATTATCCTCAAGCAGGACAAACCCATTTATCACCCCTACTGACGGTTCAAAACATACTTAGAGCCCTTTAGCAGCAGACTTCCCTCTTACAGTCTGCCAACCTTCATTTACAATCCGCACTAGATCTCTATTAGTTTCAAGGTTCATCTCCTTGTTCTGCGGCTTTGTCACTGCCTCTGCTATTTGTAGAGTCTTCATCTCTTGTATCTTGTCTGTTTTACTGTGTTCTTCTTCTTTCCCTTCTTTAGCTTTCCATCTCATCTTCTGTTTAATATTCTTGCGTTGCTGATGCTGTGGAGCCTTCTAGGATTATTGAGGGGCTCTATCTTGACAACAATGCCCCAATTGTAGACATGAACTACAGTAAAGAGGTTTCCACTAATAGTCAACATTTTGCGCAAATAACTTTCCTTTAGGATCCTTGAGCTTCACCTTTGTAGGTAGTGGCCTTGTGATATCCATTTCCAAAAGAATCCTTGCATATGAGATATGATCCACCTTGGTAGTACAGTCATCAGCATAGATAGGAGTTCCTAGCTGCTCCCTATCCTACTTAATGTTTCATTTCCCAGCAATCGAGCGGTAAGTTTGGCAGTATCACCCACAATGGTATACTATTCAACACTTCTTCATTGAAATCAAACTCAGTCGTCCAAGCCTTTGTAGTTACTAGCATGCTATTGATGGTGTATGGCCTTGAATGAAGACTTCATTTCTTTCCTTCCAGGCTATTGAACTTAACAACAAAGTAACCCTCATTGTGGTAATATATCTTTGGTTTAGAAGTAAAGTTCCATTGGACTGCAATAAATCTCTCAACTACCCCAATGCTAGGGGCCTCCCTTACAACGTATAATATGATAGCATATTTCCATTTTTCAGTGCCCTTTTCAATCTGATTTTGTTGCAGCTCCACAATTGGTTCTCCATTATGAATTGTAGGTGCAATGAAAGATAAAGCCATACCTCGTGCTTCAAATTTGTTCCCAGCAACGAGGTTCGCCTATGTCTTCTTCCCATTTGATTCTTGTTGCTGCTTTTGCTCTCCCTCCAATTCAATAGGTTGAGTTGTTGCACTTGTGCCAATTAATCCTTCCTTAGTATACCCCCGGCCTAGGTTTCCCCCCAATCGATTGGGAATTAATTCCTTCTTCGATTGCGATTTCGTCTCAGTAGGATTAGGGGTTTTCCAAAATCAATTGCTTGGCTACTCCTGGAGTTTTCATGCACGCATCCTTCGATTGCGACTCAGTAATCACTCTGGCGTCAAAACTCGTTTCCTCCATAGATCTCATAACTATTTTTGGTGTAGTTGCTTCGGCCATATCTCGGGTTAGGGTTCCCTGAGGTGATTTCCATGTCCCCGTTGTTCTCCATGTTATAGTTATGAAGTCTACAAGCTGCACCTTTGTCGAATTGCGTTTTGTCTGTCCTCCCCCCCATTTCTGGCGGGCGCAATTTAGCAACACGCTAATCATACGCTGAAATCTAGAGAAAGGAGAGAGAAAGTTCAGTTGACTTTTCCGTGGTTAATATTTAATAACAAACAAAGAGCCTCCTAAACATAAGCCTACAATTTTATAACCAAAAAATAAAAAAATTACTCCTAAATCTAAAAGGAGTTCATAGTGCACGGAGTAGATTGTTTGGTTAAAGTTCAACTACAAATATGTTATATTACGTAGTTCAAACAAGGAAGAATTTGTGTTTACCTCGAAATACGAGTACCAATTAAACTTATAATGTGGTTATAAAGATACGTGATCTGATTCAGTGACAATTAATGAACGACTAGATAAATAAATAAATTAAACGATTGAAATGGATCAAACCAGTATAATTGCGAGTTATCAACCTTGGTTTGGAATAGACTCGTTAAGAACCACAAGAACAATATGAACAGTAGAGAATTAAGAGCGAGTAAAAGAAAAGAGTATTTTTATTTCTCAATGAATGCGTACATCTTTTTTTGTATCTTACAAATGAACAAGGTTCCTCTTTATATAGTAGAGGAATCTTAAATAAGGTATATCTCTAATTTCGGAAGCAAAATACATAATTGATATCAATAATCGTTAATGGTTCTGCCAATTCTGAGATTCCCGCCGAGATTGGTGATCGATTGCATATGTCTCGTTATTCCATTACTTTGGTGTCAATTTAGGCTGATCTCGGTCCTTGAGTCTTCGTGTTCTTTGAGCTCGAACTTGCTCCGATGCGGACTCAATCTCGAGGCAGACCCTCGAGCTCATAAAATCGAGTGTGGTTGATTTTAACCGTATACAGATAGTCCCACATTTCTTAGAATGAAAATGATAAGAAACGATTTGAGCTTCAGTACCTCAATCATGACGTCGTCTCCATGACGTAAGCGGTGGATGTGATCAAAATATCCCGTCGGTTCGGTTCCCCAAAAACCATCAATGCATGTCTGTCATCGGTCGACCACTAGTGCTACCGAACCATCGTCTTAAGCCTATAAATACCACCTCTTTAGCCGATTCAAACTTTACTTTGCTTTGATCATAACTCTTTAAGTCCTCAATCCTTCTTATCTCTCATCGCCGCTTATTATTCCACCATTGTTTTCACCGGAGCCACCAGTTTTACACCTTCTTTATACTTCCTCTACATACACAAGTGGAAAAAACCTCCAAAACAGTGCCGCAAAAGGAAAAAGCTCTGTCTTCCTCCTCCCGGTTGGCCAGCGATAAGACCCCGGTAGAACCGCCCCACCATGAATACATTCCTGGCCCATGTGTCCTTAAAATTGACTTTAAATTCGATAATCCCTCATCGGTGTTGGGGCGATGCGAACATGTGTCGATGTATATGTGTTTGATTACCAAGGGCCATGTTGATGCCATGAAAGAGGACTGCAAATGGGGTCGGGAGGTAGTGGTGCGCACTCCAACATGAGAAGAGAGCATCACTACACACGTGAATGGGTTCATAAGTGTTAAGACTTACCCATTCACATTGGGCCCCGTGATAACTAGGGATTTTTGCCTTTTATTTACTCTCATTTTCTTAGGTTTTGAGGCAAAATTGCACTAAGGTACTCCCGAAATCTACTGCAAGGTGCTTAAATTGCAGGATTTGAGTTAAATTGAAGAGAATGGCTAAAGATAATTCAATCAGGAGAAAAACTTGCACAACCCAGGAACCCAGCAAAAGCGCTGAGAGCGCTATTATTCCGCTGCAGTGGAAGCCACTTCGCTGTAGCAGAATTCTGTTCGCTGCCCCGGTCCAAACTTTAGAGAGTTGTGTTTTGGGACCTTCTGAACCGCTGACCACACCAATATTCCACTGCAGCTCTTTTGTGGCCACTACAGCGCCCATTAATCCGATAGGAGTGGAAATCAAACTTTAGAGAGTTGCCAACATAGGCCTTTCACAATAGCGCGGTTAGCGGTGAAATTTCGTTGTTGCGGTTTCATACACCGCTGTAGCGATCAGTATTCCGCTGGGAGCGAAAAATGAGATTCAGAGAAGTGCCAGATCCCAGAACGCGGCAGCGCTTATTATTCTGCGACAGTGGAAGTCATTCGCTGGGACGTCTAGAATTCTGCTGGGAGCGAAATCTCTATAGGGGCAATTTTGTCCAATATTTTCAACCTTGTATAAATACTACTTTTTCTCATTTTTAGGGCATCAAACATTTTTAGGGAGCTCGCGAATAGTGTACTTTTTCCGTTTTGAGTAATTTTAGCTTAGATTCTACCATTATTCTTAGATTTTATCCATGTAATCAACATCTATGGGTTTAATTTCATCTTCTATCTTAATTTCTTCCATTAACATGAGTAGCTAGACCCTCAAGCTAGGGTTGTGACCCAACCCTAGTGTGGGTAACTAATGGGTTTTCTATTTTAGGATGAATTTGTGATTAGGTGTGTGCCTTTTAGTCTATTTCATGCTTAATTCACTGAATTAGTGGTTGCAAACACTATTTCATGCCTTTTTGACTAGGGTTAATCTTGAGAGAGATGACCCAAGTCTAGGTAAATAGGCTAACAAGGAATTGGGGTGAACTCAATTGATAGCCCCAATTAAAGGGTAGAGACTAGAGATAGTGTTACCGGACTTGAGCCATTTTATTTGCTTTGTTGAAACACCCAATTGGGCTTTAGAAAGCCAATTCGGGCAAAGTCACCCAAATTACCGAGAGGTATTGGGTGAGTAATTTATTATGAGGTTATGTCACGTGCCCATAATTCAGAAGTTTATCATAGATATTAGACCCCGTTAGATACCCACCAAGGAGTAAATTTCAACCCTAGTGCCTTTAAACATTTGATAAAAATCCCACAAAAACATTGTAGTTAGTTTAACAATAGTGATCACTAGAACTAAACTTAGTATAGATACAAAACCATCCATGTTTAGAAGAGCAATTAAAAATAAGAAACACTACTAAATCAAATAGAAACTTGACTCTCATTGCATAACTCCCTGTGGATATCGATCCCGATCCTGTCGGGTAAAAGCTTCTTCGACCTTGCCTTGCCACGTAATAGTGGTATAGGTGGGTGCAGATCACCCCGTCGACCTTGTGATTTTTGACTTTTGCAGGAGGTACGAGGTTACCATCGGTTAGCTCCACCCTTCACTTTGGTGCAGTGATCATGTTGTGCTTCTACTCCAACGAGGCCGGGGGGTTGGAGTTCACTCTGAACCATCTCATTCGGTTAATCGGCCTCGGCTCTATCGAGGGCTAATTAGGCTCAACTGCAAGCAACAAAGGCTCTATTCTCGAATATTGACGAGGATAAAGATCGAAGTTGGATGAGCCGATTCATACAGGTGAGGACCTGTCACATAATACCAAAGGAAAATATGTCGTTCCTCGAGGAGTGGAAATCCAAGCATACGTGAACATTTGTTCTTTGATTATGTGCTTCTTTTGATTTTGCTTAACATTTCTTTTTAATCACACAGATGTCCCTTGGATGCCCGAGGCGGTGCCCAATTTTGAAGACTGGATCCAAAAGCTAACCTCTACTTCGACTCGTGCTGAACGAGTATGGAGGGATTTTGCCAAAGGCAGGTGGGATGCAAAGAACCATGGTAAGGGTCTATTCTTACGTATTCCGAAGCAATTACACATTTTCTTCATTACTAATCTTTCTTCATGTAAGCCTGACCAAAGATTCCATTCTGAGGCCTTCGAGTGAAGGTGGCGAAGCTAAGTCCCCGGCTCCGAGGCCGGAAAAGGATAAGAAGAGAAAAGGTCCCTCGCAGTCCGAGGTTTCCAAACCCAAACCTCGAAGGGTGAGGAGAAAAGTGGTTAGTCTCTCGGCGGATGCAGTCCAAAAGTTGAGGGACCAGGATGAGGAAGAAGAAGAAGAAGACACCTCGGCGTTGATAGTTCACCCTCGAAAGGCCGCCAAGGCCGTCTCACATTTTGAGCTTCCACCTCCTATAACCGAGCCTCACATCGAGGAGGCTTAGAAGAAAAGTTCGGGGGTGAACCCTAGGTCTCCTGAGGTCGATATGATTTCCCGATCACCGACTTTTACACCGGGCGGGGCCGGTTCTGAAACTCGGAAAATCGGAAAGAGGACACTGAGCGATTCGCTCGGGGCCATGACAATAGGTCAATTTCCTTCAATATCAGTCTTCTCTGAAGATGCAATAAGGGAGGTCCAAAGGATGAAGACCCCCGAGATCGGCGGAGGCTGTAGCGCTAGTGATCCTTTACGGTATTTCTTTGTGGGGGTCGATGATGCCTCTGATATTACTGACGCTTCGATCCTCATGGCGGAAGATCAGCATCTTTTTTCCAAGGTAAGTTCCAGTTGCTTTCTCTTTATTCTTTTCCGCCTTTTTTCCAAGGTTATTCTCTCATAAATCTAACTTGTGTTTTCTTCTTTGTATAGGCCTCTGCCAAATTACGAGCTGAACTTTGTCAGTGTGAAGCCGATCTCCAAAGGGTCTCAGACGAGAGAAATTCCCTAAAGATTCTTTGTGGCCAAAAGGACGAGGTCATAAAGGATATTCAAGCGGACCTGGCCAAGGCTCAAGAAGAGGAGGTCGAGTTAGACAAGCAGGTAACCTTCCTCCTGATAAAGTATGGAATCGAACCAATTGTGGAAGCTAACACTTCAATATCCCAGCTGTAGCAGAAGGTGGAGAAAATCGAGCTGCTTCGGGCAGAGGTTGATCAGGTCAAGACCGACGGTGATCAGTAGAAAGCTAGAATGGATCGCCTTTCTGCGGAAAAGGAGGCAACTTTGGCCAAATTATCTTCGGCAGAGCTCCAACTCCAAAGCTTTAGAGAAAGAGGTTCGGCTCAGGCCAAGAGGGTCAAAGAACTCGAAACCGGGCTTGCTGAGGCCAAGGTGGAAATCGAAAAAACCAAGGTCATGGCGGACAAGTCCATATGTGATGACCAAAAGGGTCATTTTACGAATTCAGACCCAATTCTAGGCCTATTAGCCATAAAGAGACTAAATTTAATCACCTCGATTTGTGTGCGCAGTCCGGACGTGAAACCGAAAAGCTTTTATGTGAAAATATGAGAAATAGTAATTTCTAGAGTTAAATTTTGGTTTTAGTCGACTTTGATCAACATTTTTAGTAAACGGAACCGGATCTGTGTTTCAAAGATCTTGGGAGGTCCAGTAAAATATGGGACTTGGGCATATGCACGGAATAAAATTCCGAGGTCCCTAGCCTTAGAAAACAATTTTTGAAGAAAATTGTTTTGCTGGTTATTACAAGAAATAAGAAATGAAATAATATGTGAAATTGTTGGTATCGGGCCCGTATGTTGGTTCCGAAGCCTGAAACAAGTTTGTTATGATATTTAAGTCCTATCTGTGAAATTTGATAGGAATCAAAATTGATTTGACGTGATTTGGATGTCCCGTTGAAAAGTTAGAAATTTGAGTGTTCTTAAGGAAATCTTGAGTTTTGAGGTTAAATTTGTAGTTTCGGGTAAGGACTGTAGGTGGTGACTCGGACCTTTTTCCTGTGGTGATGGGGTTGCACCAGGGATCGGCTCTTAGCCCATTTTGTTTGCCTTGGCGATGGATGTACTGACGCGTCACATCCAAGGGGAGGTGCCTTGGTGCATGTTATTTGCCGATGATATAATGTTGATTGACGAGACGCGTAGCGGAGTTAACTTGAGGTTGGAGGTTTGGAGACAGACCTTGGAGTCTAAAGGTTTTAAACTGAGTAGAACCAAGACAGAATACTTGGAGTGCAAATTCAGTGAGACCCATGATGCAGACGTAGAGGTTAAGCTTGATGCTCAAGTTATCCCCAAGAGAGCGAGTTTTAAGTATCTCGGGGTTATTATCCAGGGTAACGGGGAGATTGACGAAGATGTCACACATTGCATCGGAGCGGGGTGGATGAAGTGGAGGCTCGCTTCCGGTGTTCTATGTGATAAGAAGGTGCCGTTAGGACTTAAGGGTAAGTTTTATCGAATCTCTCCCTTTTCTTTTCTCTTCCATCTTTCTTTCTTCCTTGATTTCCTCTTTTTCTTCTTGCCCTTCTTGAGCCGAGGGTCTATTGGAAATAGCCTCTCTACCTGCATTAGGTAGGGGTAAGGTCTGCGTACAAACTACCCTCCCCAGACCCCACATGTTGGGATCAAACAGGGTTTGTTGGTTTTGTTGTTGTTGTTGTTGTTGTTGATGATGATTTGATCGCACGAGCAAGTCCGTATGATGTTTTTAGACTTGAGTGCATGTTTTGGTTGGAGCCCCGAGGGCTCGGGTGAGTTTCGGGTAGGCTACAGAGTGTTTAGACTTAGAAAAAATTTCATCACAACTGATATCTAGTGTGGCAGGCCTCTGATCTCGCATTTGCGAGATCAGGCTTCGCATTTGCGAAGTCCTGGGCCAGCCCCAGATCTAAAAAATGCGAGATTTCTGGTCGCAATTGCGAGGCATCAAAATGTCGCAAATGCGACAAATTCATCGCATTTACGATGACTACCCAAATTCGAAGGGTTCGCAAATGAGAACCCCTGTTCGCAAATGCGAGACCCGCAACCAGTTAAATCAGATTTTAGACGGGTTTTGCACTTCTTTTTCAATTTTCTCAAACCCTAAACCTCCATAGGTGATTTTCCAAAGACCCAAACTTCTCCAAATCATTGGTAAGTGATCTCTAACTAATTCCTTTCATTCCTTAACAACTTTTAACAAGATTTCAACAAAAAATCTAGAGTTTTCATGGTAAAAATTGGGGTTTCTGGGTAGAACTTAGGAATTTCAAAATTTGGGGATTTAGACCTCGAATTTAGGTCGGATCCCAAAACCAATTGTATATCCGGGCTTGGGGGAGATTGGGTAAACGGGGTTTGGTCCGAACCTGGAGTTTAGACCAAGCGGGCCCGGGGTCGATTTTTGTATTTTGATAAAAGAAAGCATTGGAAAACCGTAGTTTTCCTTAAAGTTGATTCCTTTAAGCAATAATTGATGATATTGAACCAATTGTGATTAGATTCGAGCGGGTTAGAGCCAAATTCAAAAGGAAAAGTTGTGCTAGAGCAGTGATTTGCTTGTGAAATTGAGGTAAGTGTTTGGTTTAACCTTGACTTGAGGGAATAGGAATCCCCAACTTAATTGTTATGTGAATTTGCATGTGTGTGGTGTATAGGTGAGGTGACGAGTACCTATGCACCACCAAATTATTTGTTGAACATGATCCCTTCCCCTGTTTCCAATTTATTTGATTCATGGCTTAATTGTTTCATGATCATTGGTGTCTCTATGTCCGCTTGGTTTCGCCAACTTGTTGTCAAGTATGGTTTCAAGTATTTTGAAAGTGTTTGTTATTCCCCTGGTTTTATTGTGGTACTTATAGATTGTGCTGGATAACAGTGTTACGATGCATATATATATATATATATAT